>LNBV01020100.1:0-16775 GCA_001513535.1 Oscheius sp. TEL-2014 | reverse complement strand
TGTGTGTGTGTGTGTGAGAGAGAGAGACTGTAGAACTATGTTGAAGATAGTTATCGTATTTCAACAGGAATTTTTTTTTCAAATACCGTCTAATCTCGATTGTGAACAATTGCCTTATTGAAAGAATCACAAAAAACCTTTAGTTTAACGACAAATTGATAGAAAAATAAAGACCAATTAACTTAATAGAATATTTTAAAACATTTCTGCCGTTTGTTTGTGTTGTATTTCATATGGGAATATAACCAGTCAGGATTTGGTACCCCAGTACTGTGTTTATTTGTGATTCAATTATAGTGAATACATTTGTAACTTTTGAACCTAACTTTTCAAACAACCTTATGTCAGAGTTACTGAATCAAAACATTCAATTATAGTGAAATTACTACAATTTAGGTTATATCCACGCATATGCACTCATGATCTATATTTTTGAGAACGATTATAAAACCAGAAGTATAACCAAACGTCACAACGGTTTCTGAGTTTCTCGTGGATAGGTTGTAAGCTGCACATTTAGTACCCCATTACTTTCGAAAGAAAAACTAGGTTTTTCAAAGTTTACTTATTATTTAAGTGTGTTTATTTGTGGATATGCAATCAATGCTCCATGACCAGAAAACTTGACTTTTGTTTAGTAATCAAATTGGTCTAGCTCCTCGTCTGAGGAGCACATAGCACCCTTCGCGTTTGTAAACAGAGCCCCAGGCAGTGATCGCCGATTCAGGAAAATGAAGGATGGCACCGAGGCGCTCGTTCATCTTCTAAATGTGGTCTGCCGCTTTAGGAGCCCGCCTTGATTTCAATTTGACTGCTGACTCGACCAATTATCCTGCCTGATAGCGGCAGTCATATCCTCGGCCCGCCGCCCCCTAATCGACGCCACCCTTACCTCCTGTTAAACCTTGAACTTTTCAAAAATAGTCCCTATGTGTCGTAGATCACCTTGTCACAAAGGGTGCAACTGGCCACGTATGGCCTTTGAGAGCCACAGATGCGTTAGTAACCCAACATCTTCATCATGTGTTTTTCGCTTTTGCGCCAGGCGCAAACAATTGGAATTGTGTCGTCGCGCTTCACACACCGCCTCATTTTCAGATCATAAACATTTTGAAGTTTCAGATTCCATTTCTCTCGAGGTTCTCTGTTTTCAGAAGCATGTGAAATGAGTTTTCCTTTGCCTCAACCTCGAAAACTTGTACTCAAACGGTGTCTGATGCTACAATTGTAGGAGTCGTTGTTAATTGTAAGCATTTAGGGTAACCTATGACACATTATAACACATGTACTTGATCACAAGCACTGTTTTGAGTTCTGTTAAAAGTACTGCCCAAATTAAAACCTAGCAGTTCAATTAAGATAAAACGAGATTACGACAAGAAAGTAAATGCCCATCTCCACTATTCGTTTGGTAAGCCTATTTTTAAAAATTTATTCACAATGTAGCTAATTTCATGCAAAAACAGAACGCATCAAATTGAACACTAAGATTTTTAGCATATACACGCAATTGCGTTTTTTTGTTGTTTGGAAAATGTGCTTACGTAACAAAATTCTCATTCACTATTTAATACGCCTTCATAAACACGTATACAACGTGTTATACATTATGTGATGTCAGAAAGCGAACAAAGTTTTCAAGTAATTTCACGGTCACTTGCACAGTGTGTCTAAATGTCTTCAGTCACGTGAGCTTTCCTTTATAAAACTGCTCGAAAATGCCGACCGTGCAAAATATGGACTTAATCCAACCAAATGCAAACAAATTGAAGTGTCTGGAACGAGCATTTTGAAAACTCTCAATGAACTCGCTAATTCCAATTTTAGCTGGGCTTACTCAACCAAGCTGTCACGGCCCCTTCAGCGTTTCTAATTTTAGAGAGAAGCGTCAAAATGGAAGCACGTAAATATTTGCTGCTCATGCACATACGTGTTACTACTGAAGTGCCTTCCTTGGATTCTGGTGCTCAAATTTCATCCAACACCAAACATATTTCCTACCAGATTCACACCTTTTCATTATTTTTAGAAAAGGATTTTTTTTGCAACATTTTTCTTATTGGAAATATTAAGGTAAAAAACATAAAAAGATGCACAAACGAAATCAATTTCTTTAAAAAAACAGTTAGGTAACCGAAAGTATTGTTGATTTGCATGTTTGTTTGGAAGTTGTTCAAACGAGGGTACCTATTGGACAAAGAGGGTTTTCCTCTTCACGGCGTTTGTTTTTGCAGATCCTCCGCGGCTAGCTGACACGGCGGATTTGTAAACTTTTGAAACCAATGGACAAAATATTGTCAACACTTTGTTTGAAATTTACAAAACACGAAAACACACACTCCTTTCTCTACTTTTATTTTGTCCGAACGCTTCACTGCTAATTGTTTACTGATCGATGAAGACTCCATAGTGTCTAGACCAAGACAAAGACATTTTCCCTTCAACTTTCACTTTCCTCTTTCATGCATTTAGTAATACTCACTGACTTTTTGTCTTAAAATTTTTTGGTTTATCCACCAAGGAGGAAAAACAACAACAAGGAAACTGTTAGATGTTCCTCTACTTTTCCAGTTGAACGCTTAGTTGGTCCAATTACGACTCCTCTGAAAATGTGGTTATTGCTGGAGCAACAACTGAGGACAGTGGCTATTCTTCCTATTCAATTCCATTTCTTTGGCCACCGCTGGTCTCTCTCATTCCGACATCGGAAATTGCAAGCTTTTCTTCATCTCCTGTTTCGTGGCCTATGAGCCATTTTGCAACCTCCCACAGAGCGTAGGAAATAGAAGAATTAACACGTTCACTTAACGGAAATCTTTTTAACTATTTATAACCCCTGTGATAACGTTAAAATAAATTCCAATTGTCAAATTTTTGTCTGTAAAAAAGAAACACATAATTGCAGTAATCGCGTAAGAGAGCAAGAATTACTCGAGTGTGGAGTTTAGAACTTTAACTTCATTAGGATCATACGTTTAGACATTTATGTATACTTTTACAAACTATGTATACTTGGCTTTGTTGTTAAACAATATGAGAAAATGTATACGTAGATTTCTTTTTCTTCTTCTTCAACTATAGGGGAAATAAGGAACTTTTGGTTTGCTATTTGCAAATATGACCACTTTCTAGATCACATGAACTGAGGAGGTTCAAAATTGATGAACCTTTGCGAATTGAGCCACTTGACTCTTTTTACCACCGCAAGGCATTCGGCCTTTGACTAACAGCTACTAATGAGTGTATGAAGAGAACAGCCGATCGCATTCCCAGTTCTCGCAAACCGACCTCTTAGAAACGGAACTTCATCCATTGTTTAACGCTTTCAATTTCTGCTTTATTTGAGTATGGCAGATATTTTCACTTTGTGATCCTTCATTCCGGATATCAAATCCTCAATGGAATTTCGTTCCTACTGTTGTCTGATACGTCTACTTTAAGAAGCCTTGGCGAACATAGTTTAGTAAACCCGTTTTAGATGTTCAAGAATTCCGCGTTCGCGAAGTCTTCCGCGATTTCTGCAGCTATTTTCTGTTAAAAATGTTCCATTAGGGATATTCACGTGATTTTTCAATGTAATCAGAGTAATCCGGGGTATGAGTAGGCGAGGAAGAATAAATCCAATGCGGATTACCATTTCCCTAGTACTCTTTGGATTGTGAACTTCCGCAAGAGAAAGGCCAATCCCCAATGTGGAAACACGGCTTCCATACCGGAACATGTATAGTGCATTTCTCACGAACTGATATTTTATTTTGATTCCAAGAATGCAGCAAAGAACACAGGTTAGAAATTATTTTGTTAGTCTTGCGGATGTATTCCAAACCAAACATTTACAAAAAATAATCAAAAGTGTAAGACGTAGCTGAAAAGCTTCTGCTAAAAATATCTATGTTTTCAAAAGTTTTTGCAGCAAACTTTAATCGGTCTAATAATACTCTTTGCAATTCATGGATATTACTAAATTTTGCAAGTAATACGGATTTAGTATTTTGATGACATGTTTACTGTAAATCAGACGGAGGCGTAATGCGAAAACATTTAATACGTTTGACCTACAAATATCTTCATTAAGGTATATGTAATAGTTGTTTTTCTTTCAGAATTTTCTTTTCTTTGTCACATATATCTCTCTAACGGTATGTAAATTTAACTAATTTAGATGTTGCTGTGCCATATTTTATTCTTCAGCAATGTACACATTCCAAAACGGTTAAAACTATTACGATGCGTTTTATGACTTGTAATTCTTTTAAAAAGCAAAGCTACTTGTTTTGTTCGGAGGCTAAACAACGACCCGGATTTTAATCCCTTTCTGGGCTAACGATTGCACTAACTCGGCCGTTGTTTTTCCAGCTTCTTTGTCCTTTTTTCCTTGGCAAAGGGTTCGTTCGGTCGGACTGACCACGAATTTGGCTGCGGAAATGTCGGTCCATATTGCAGTATCAAGTTTTTATCGCGGAGGGTGTGTCGACATAACCTCATTTCCTAGCCTATGCACTGCCCGCGGGGCCCTGCGCAAAAACGAGCAGGTTGCCTGGGTTCCCATCCCGTTGTGTCAACTATCCCTATTCTTCTGGCCGCGCGATGCCTCAGCCCTAGCCTGTTACACTTTCATTCTCTTTAATCACACGCCGCCGTTTACGAGCGCATCCAATTTTTCGAATCGCACTCATCGCGCCTCCTAAAGAGGGCTTCCGATCACGTCGTTTGCTCTTGATAAAGAGTACGGATGCCAGAAATCCTGTGCAGGAGACGGCGGATATTGCACTCAGCTCCCCCCGTTTCCTCCCCTTCCTGAAGGACCTGCAGCAGCGTATCCCGGGAATCATCACTGCAGGGGTGGACAGCTCTTTGAGCCTATTTCCATTAAACGATAACATCGTCTCTAGAAAATCACGTCAAGCGAATTTGTGCAGGCGGCGTTCAGCCAGGGAATTGTCAATTGTTTCCATCCGAGCCTTTCAAGAGCTTCTGAATCTAGGAGATGCATATTACAAAACTTATATTGCGGAAGTCCATGAGGTTTACCTTGCTCAGTCTATAAACATTTCTTTCTAGCGCTAGTTTTAAAACCCTTTCAGAGGTTTTTATCATTATATGTTCAAATACAATCAGGTTTCATATGATTCATAAGTACAGAAAAGTATATATGAAGTATTCATTGTAAACATCGTTCGGGGAAGTGTTTAACCATGAGTCATTGTCAAAAAACGAGCTGCTTCTCGGAAGTTTAGCAAAATGATTGAACATTTCTTGTGAAATAATTGCCCCAGATAGTTGGTGAGTAACATTTAAAAAAAAGCTGCTGAAATTTTGCCTGTAGAGGATCCATTCCCTAATTTGCCTTGATCAAATTTCGGGTAATTTGTAAACAATTTCGTGTATATTGTTTATCCATTGAGTTTTGCACGTATAAATGCTTTGTCTAGGTAATTCACGCATGTTCCACATCCAAAAGCTTTGGGTTGGGTTTCAGCTTCTATATACGTGGGGATTTCGTTCGAATTCTTTGAAACAACACAAGTTTAAAGTTCGTCCCGAACTGTTTACGTAGGAGAAATGATGCGAAGAACTATGTGTAATGGACGAAGTGATTTTCATAAACAAGAAAAATGTCGATCAGTCATACCTTGAAAAATCTTCATATCTTCCAAAACAAGCCGCACTTCCTTCTTGGATTTCTCCTTGCTAAAAAATTGTTGCTTTTAAAATATTTCCTTTTGAAGATTTCTGATGTTTTCTTGAGCCGAAAAATAGTTTTTCAAGTTCTATCCGAACTTAAAAGGCGTTTTGCGAAGCCTTTTGAAATTTCTCAATAAGTTTCCTCTGCTTGCATTTGCAACGTCTGAGTAGCCACAGCTGACGGTGTCTGTGCTCAACATCGGTGGCGTCGCCACCTAAAAATGAATATTTACACACCAACACGAGGGACACAACAAAGTCTCTCATTTGCAAGTTTTCGAGCCAGAATGTCGAGGGGAATCACGTGGTTCCACGTTCGTTCGAGGATTGTGGTCATGGGCTTGCCAATATTAGAAGGATACGAATTAGTTCATTTTCTAAGAATAAGAACTGTTATTCCAAAAGAAGCTCTAAAACAGCACCTGATACGTCATCTAGAGCTTTGACTCTTGTGAAATGGGCATTTTGGTGACAAGAAACCTATCCGGCGCAACATAAATCAAAAACTGATTGAAAACGCTGTCGTGCCCACGAACACAACGAAAACAAACATCCGATGGAACCTTTGTCCAAATGACTTCCGATTACCTTTTGAGGTAGCGGACGATTTAATCTTTGCGAACACGCAGACTCTCCGACTTTAGCAGCAATCAATTACAGTAGACATTACGGGCACTTGGTCACACTGAAACCGTCTACGTCTGGAAATGATTTCTCGCAATGATACCCATAAATCAAACAGTTCCACCCAATATGGGCAGTCTTTTTTATTTTTATGTTACCTATCTGTTTCAGACGTCTCATCTATTACACTCCGGCGTTATGGAGTTGTCATTTTTCCGTTGTAGAAGGTCGTTTAGCCCATGACAAAACCAGTTACTGAACCTCTTGGTACTTTTTCTCCCAGAAATGATTGCTCCTTACACAACTCATCTGATATATAAGGTCAAGAGAAACCAGTCTCCTGAAGCCTGGGCTATTCCCTCATTTATTCTGCCCTGCATTGTGCTATCTGCTAGGAGGGGGAGGAGACACGAAGGCCAGGCGTCGGCATATCCGCTGATCTGAATACGCGCTTCGTGTTTCCGGGTCTCCGGTGAACCAGGAACCTCCATCTGTCTAATTTAAAGCATCTGATTCATAAAAGTACAAAAGCGAAGAGTGTGGCATTTTAAAACAATTACCCTTTGCAATTCACCATTTTCTAATGAATCAACGTGCAAAAGCACAGCTTTCGTGGGCTGAAAAACAACCAAATAGATTAAATAACGTTTGCCTTTTGATTTAAAGCAAAATTTTCTTCGAGTACACACTCTTCCTTATTTGCGCAAAACTTTCAAATATGCGCGGTAAAGCGTTTTGTCTCTTCGCCTTGTAAATATTTCACTTAGAAGGTAATTTTCCTTTAATCACGTACTTTTTGGAACTGCTCTGTGTCCTTTTCTCCAAATGTCAACAGTCCCTGAATTCATGCCCTCTACTTTGTGTTTATAATTTAAAATTCTTCTCATTTCTTTGTCTTCCATGGAGGTCACTTCTATTCTAGAAAACTCATAACAAATGTATAAAATTTAAAAAGTAGGGAATTTTCTGGTAATTGCTTATTTTTCTTCAATGAACTGGCTTTGCTCTTTTAAATTTATAAAAAATTCAATGTTCTATCTTATGTTTTTTTATTAACAAAATGTGGTTTTCGCTGTCTAAAACAATAAATGAAAAAAGACACTGACCACACAAGAAAACATGAAAAGGTTTCATTCACTTGTTTTCAAATCAGAGAAATATCGCATTTGTATGATAACTCCTAGAGTAAGAAATGTTGTTTCGAAACATTCATTTCAAAGTTGTTTTTATTTCAAAACTGTTCAAACAACAGTTTCAATAGGAAACAGTGAATTGGATAAATCAAAGACCGAAGCTCGCGAAAATACGAGGTCTCTTGGAAATAAACACCTATTTTCGTGAGGGAAATTCGAAAAATAAATTGCAATCAGTCTGTCAACTGGGCGGATGAGAATGTTTTTGAATCGTTCGTTCTCTTTATTGCTCGTTTGATCCGAGTACTGACTCCCCCGTTCACCACATGACGTTCCCCCATTAGATCAACCCACGGCTGTTTTTCGGATAAATACGTACTCTAGCATCCGTAATTTCACAAAATTCTCCTTCTGATGTTGTTCTTTCTGGGAGAAAAGTACAACAGAAACAATGTCATTAATACCGCCTCTGCTCCATTTGTCATTCAAAACATAAACAGAATCCGACATAAACATTTTTCATCTGCCACCTTTGTTTGCCCAATTTTTTTAAAACTAAACAAAAAGTTCTTCAGGAGGATATGTCGATCAACGAGTCATGCGAACCGTACATAACCATGTTCGAGAAGATCAACATGTATTTCCGAAATGAAATCGTCTTGGAGGGGGCGGAACACGCCTCTAAGGAAGTGGGTTTCTTTCGCTTCCAAATGGAATTCAATCAAAGTTTGAATTTACTATAAATTCTAATGTTATTTTTTTGCATCCGGTTTTATTACCTAGACTGGTTTTGAAACCTTTTCTGTTAACTTAACCTTATGTGACCATTTAAACGCATATAAGCTGTTGTTTTTCGTCTTCACAAAGTTTAAACATACAGAACCACATCTATGACGCATCTAGCAGGAAGAAGGCTCTATTGGTATGGCGTAACTCATTTCCGTTTCCAGTACAATTTCCGTTTGGGTGATATCATCTTAAAGCTCTCAGCTGATAACGTAGATGAAACTTTTGTGGGTCGTAAAATTAAAGAACGTTCCCGCAATTATTTTCTTGCGTTTGCGATTGAAGTAAAATTTCGGTTTGAAAGACTTAGACATAATAGTTTAAAATTGTGATCAATCTGAAGAAAATCACGTGACCTAAATCTATCATGTCCTATAAAAAGTCTGTTTAAACAAACTTTGAACTGTGCTTCGATTGATCTTGATCAAGTCGCAAAGACAGGACAGAACAAACATTTGCTCTTCCTGCTAATTTTATCGGAAACGTTACGATTAGAGTAAACTACCTACAAACCACAAAATCAAAAAAATGTAATTTCAGCTGGGATGGATTATCTTTTTCGCTTATGCGATTGTGATCCTCTTCGGTGCCGTGGGCAACTTCCTTACAATTCTCGTAGTAGTGCTCAATCCGACCATGCGAACTACGAGAAACTACTTCATTCTAAACCTGGCTCTTTCGGACTTCTTTGTGGGTCATTACAATTTAGAACACCTAAAATAAACTTAGGTATGTACTATCACCGCCCCGATGACGTTATATACGGTATTATACGTTTTCTGGCCCTTTGGAACGGCTCTCTGCAAAATAGCCGGCTCCCTTCAGGGCTTCAACATATTCCTTTCCACTTTCTCTATCGCTGCAATTGCCTTGGATAGGTAAGATCTTACGAGAAAATGAGGATGAAAATAATTTCAGATACGTTTTGGTGATATTTCCGACTAAACGTGAGCGTCAAAGGAAAATGTCTTTGTTGCTCTTCTGTATGATCTGGCTCATCTCTCTGGTCCTGGCCATTCCGTTGTTGATCGCGTCGGACTTGAAAGAGATCTACGTGGACGAAGACTGCTTTATAGACATCCGCATTTGCCATGAGCAGAATGAAATTTGGGAGCAGGTGAGTCTATTTCAACGCGCTTCGTCTGCAAACTCATTTTTCAGATGCTCATATCAAAGAGAACTTATACCCTGGGTCTTCTGGCTACACAGTACGCTTTTCCTCTTTTCTCCATCGTCTTCGCCTACACTAAGATCGTGAACAGAATGAGACTTCGCTTCGCCAACCGGAATCAGTGCCCAGCCGCCGTTGTGAGCACGAACAGCGAACGGAGGAGGTGTGGACTATAAAAGGGCTATTTCGGGAGGGATTCACATTAGACTGCATTTGTCCCGGAAACCGACCTCTAATGGAACTAATGGACTCCCTCCGCTGCAGATCATCCAATTCCGGTTGATCTCGGCTGGGAAGCCTAAAAACACCAGAAACCAACTTTTATAGCTTCTTTTCAGGTCCGTAGTCGAACGCCGTCGCAGAACTCACCTTCTCCTAGTCTTCGTCGTCATCCTTTTCGCACTCGCTTGGCTCCCTTTGAACGTTTTCCATCTGGTAAACCTTTTATAAAGCCTTGTAATAAAATGAGTTAAGGTGAATACTTTCGAATGGGTGGCCCAGTTTTCCGTCTCCACATTCGCCATGTGCCATGTGACGGCCATGTGTTCCGCGTGCCTTAACCCAGTCATCTATGCATTCTTCAATCATAACTTCCGAGCAGAATTTGTCAACCTTTTCGATCGTATGGGCATTCGGTAAGTTGTTTTCTTTTGAAGTCTCTACATTTTGCCGTCAAAGATCAAATACCAAAAAGAAGGACGGATTAATTTCAAACGTGATATGAAAAAAAAGTAGTGTTTTAAGAGGTCGTCTCTGTAATTCTCTATTTGTTGGGTTTTTGCTTTGATGGGGCCGAAAGTTTGAGCAAAAGGTGAACAACAGATGTTGATTATTCCAAATTCGAGTTGGACTTGCTGAATATTGCTGACTAAACATTGGTTACCAAAATGTAAGAAAGCCATTGGGCACGTCTTACTAGTGCTTGTTTGTATGTTATTCTGGCCTAACAATACATTCATACTTTACAATATCTCTCCGGCTCAAAGGGCACGAAAGCTGCTATTTTGGTAAATTCGTAGAACCAAAACATGTGAACAATCGTTCGCACACACTAGTTATTTGTATCATCAGATATAGAATAAGATTTTACCACACATAGCTCAAGCACAGATTGTTTTTAGATCATTCCGTCGTATCTTTGGAGATGACAATGAAAAGGAGCGTCGTGTGTCGATGCGCTGTGCCACTAGGACCGGAGGACGCACTGTGTTGTCAACCCAGAAGCAACAACTGGAGGAGAGTGTAGCTCTTCACCTGGATACCGATGAACAGCTCTAAGCAACCCCTTGAAATTCCGAGAATGATCTCCGCCTGCGCGGTAGCCTGTGTCATCGAATAAAACCCGTGTCCCCCCACAAATCGCCTAAAACGCACATATTGGTAGCATTTACGCGTAAGATTTTGTGAATTCCGAATTCAAATAAATATTTTAATTTTCAACATATTTCGTAATAGATCGCCGAGAAGGCGAATCCAGTCGTGTTGACTCTTTCTCACAGTCTGTTGACTTGGTCGATTAATCCGGCCCCATCAAATGAGCACGGAGTCAAATCATCGTCCCACACAATGTTTCTTCTTCCTACGTTGATTTTGATTATTTCTGTTGGAATTATTCTTGGTAAGTTTGTTTTTTCAAGGAAAGGTGATATTGAAAGCTCCAGATTTCGATACGTTTCATATAAATTTTGTTTTAAAATTTTGACTGTTTGCTTTTTGTACTTGTCACCTATTACAACTTTAAAACATTAAGTTGAAAAACAACGTTGGTTGTATTGCAAACTTTTTGTAACGGTATCTATGCGTTCTTTTATATTGTAGCCGATAAATTGCCGAAAATTTCTATTTTTTGTGTTATTGAATAAGTTCATATAAGTGAAACTTAAGAATTTCGACACTTTTTTGCCGTGTGTATAGCCAACAAAGACAATACGTATGTTACGTTACAGTTGTCGTGCTCAAAAAAGTGAAATTTCAAAATGTTTAAGGCTTACAACCTTTTCAGGATGTCGTCCAGTTTGTCGTAAAGTTGAAATGAGCGATGGAATAGTTCCGAACACATATAACCAATGCCATTGCACACCTGGTGACGATTCTGCAGACTATGACTTCTTTTTTGGAGCAGTTGTGGCCCCCTGCTCAGGACAGTACAGGTAAAATAATATGACGTCTTTTATTTTGAAAAAAGATCTTTGCAGGTCCCTAAAATTTCGAAACTCTACAACGGGTCATGTTGTTTTGCACAAGGCTGTTGTGAAGGCCTGTATCAGTAAAAGTAAGCACGTGTGAGAACATAACAATCCTATGATTCAGACGGAGCAGCCAGGGTTAATCAAGTAGAATTTGAAAAACAAGAAAAGGAATACAGTTACAAAAGGTAATCTTTTTACATTTTTAGCCGAGTAGACTTTGTCCGCTGACGTGACTTAGCGCGTGTGTTTGGATGCGTGGGTTTCCGTGTGTATGTCTTGGAAACGGGAACAATCACAGTTCAAAGTTTTAGAAACCTTTTGCTAAACTGATTGTGTTGTGAAGCTCAAAACTCTTCACAACCGGTATAGAGCACAATCCCCTGTCGTTTTTCTTTCAAAACTTACATATGTTTTGCCAAAGTTGATTTACATGGTTTGTTTTTTGAATAATCTCCCATTAGTGTGCTGCAATAGTGTATAAACAACATCTGCACATCGGTATAATGCAAAAAATCGATCTGTCAGAATTATGCGAAAAAAAAACAAATACATTAATTTATAATCGAAAAGCTTAAGTTTTGTTTCTCCGTTGATTCCGTTCAAATAAGAATTTAGAAGTATCCAAAACTGTTTTGTTTCACGTGGTACCATAAAAAGAGGATGTTTTTATAATTTTTGTGCAGTTTTTCTTTTAGAACCGTACAACATTCCGCTTGCTAACCGTAATTTTGAGTAATCGTGATTTGTTTTTATGTATATAAATTTGTTAGTGCTAAGCTAGTGATACAAGCTAAGCAGTGAAAGGCGATTTCTGAAAATATAAATTTTATGAATTCTGAAAACTTCGTTAAAGAAATGATCAATGCAATCGATAATTTAGGAGTTAGGGCAATTTATAAATTAGTTAAAATGTTTTTTTCCGTTTTAAACATCCCAAATCGTAAGTGCTAAAAAATGTTTTCAGGAACGTCCGGACACATGTGAAAGTATCATCAATCTCTAACTGGTTATTAGGCTTCCGCTCCAATTTCTTACCCGAGAACTTGGAACATCATCTGCGGTTTGGATAGAAAGTACCTCGTTTAAAATTCTCACAATGAAACACGCGTATTAACTGTTTATTATAATTTGACAGCTGACATAGGTAACAACAAAGTATGGGAGAAGGGTGAGAGGATGAGAGGCCCGTGTCAGACATTCATCCGGTGGTAACTGATGCTTGGGAATGTGACAAAGTGAGGAACAGAAAATGCTTTGGAAACGACCCAGAAGAAATGAGTTGAATGAGAGAAGATGTCTAAGAGTAGTAGCCTGAATAGCGCACTTCCCTTGAGGCCCGGCAGAGGAGACAGGAGAAGAGAAGGGACAGCACTTCAACTGCCACAAGACAGAAACCTATTATGACGATCACTTCACCGGATGACTCGATCATGTGGGAGATACGCTCGTAGCAGTCAGGCTGAAAAATAGCATTGTCCTCAGAATTCGCATTATGTATCTCATTAGGCTATTTTCTATCTAACGTTTAGCAACTTTTGAGCTTTAATAGAATATACCGAACTCCTGTTTATATTTCCTAGCGCAAAGTTTGTTTAAAAAACCGATTGATCAAAATACGTTGTCGTTATAAACTTTAACTGCAACTTCAGAGGACCTATTGGAACAACTTAGGCACTTTTTCCCTTAGTTTAGGGTTAGCGTTTTTCTTCTGAAACGTGCATATAAGTATCTTGCAGAAGTTTAACAGACCAAATCGGCGTGATTTTCCCAAGGGGGCGCCAAATACTTAACACAGCGTGCAGGCTCCAACGTTTTGAGAAGTTCCATTTGCCACTCACCAAGTTATCGGTTCCTGGGCACATGCCGTCCGATATGAAGCTCTGTTTGGTATCAGCAGTGGCACCGCAGCACTTGAAGAGGTCCTGGATCGGCTTCAGGTTCTGGCGCAACTCAGGTGTCGCTGACGTTTTGGCCAAAACCTTAACAAAAACAAATGTTAGAACCCCAAAATGGGTTTGTACCTGCTGCACAGATTCCACAAACTTTTCACGGTTGGACATGGCGAACACTGTGGCGCCGAGTTCAATCACGGTCAGGATAAGAATGATGAAGAAGAACTTAAACAAAGAATAAAAGGAAAATAAATCATACTTACAAGTCCAAGAAGGATAGGGCTTTCACAGGCTGCTCCGCAACATCCCAGAAATCCAACGAAGAAGAGCAATGCGCCGACTCCAACGAGAATCCACAAGGACGCTTGGTACTAAAATTATTATTGAACTTTGGAAATTGTTTCCACGAACCTTTGCGATGTCATCAATGTGTTCGTGAACCGAAGGACCGTCAACCTTCCGCACAAACTCGGCCAGGTGTTGTCCAAAGTTTTTGTCAAGGTTGGCCCAGAGCGAGAATCCGAAGATGAGAGCTCCAAACACGCAGATGAGCAAATTGACGATAAAGAATATCAGCTTAATGCAGGAATTCCCACAGCCGTACACCATTCTGAAATGGACTTCAATCGGAGACGACAATGGGAGAGAAGCGGCACAGCGAATGAATCGGATAATCGATCTCACTTCGATAAAAGACGGGGATACTGAATATATCATGAAGAATTTGGTGACAAACAGCCAAAGAGTCTCACGAAATCGAAAGAATATTTCGGGAACTATACTTTTAGTTATTGGTATCTTAAAAACAGATCATGTGAACTGATTGTTATTCGGAACTTTAAGATTCTCACAATGTAGACCTAAGAGAGCGGACAAAATGTACCTGAGGGCTTGAATTGCGCAAATGTTCCTTTTAAGGAGAGCAGACACAGCTGTCGACAAAAAGTAGTACCAGCTGGTTGTTTGAAAACGGATATTTGAAAAAGAAAGGAGTGCAGGTGGTCTGCGATTATTGAAAAAAGAAATGTGAAAGAGTATTTCGTAATGAAATTTAAAAAAAAGGATCTGTATTTCAAAACAATCAACAAAAAGCATCTATTTTTGTCACTAAGCTAAGACAAAGTTTTAGTAACAAAAGTTCAATGATTATATATACAAACATAGCAGAATAATAGATAAAGTGCTGCTGATCACTGCTAATTACTCGGTAGTACGGAAAGTTCAAATTTGCGGCGTTGGTGTCGCTTATCTAATCGTCATGTGAAAAAAGATACCCACGAACGGGCAACAACAGAAACACACCGTGCATTTGGAAATTGACCAAATTGTTTACAAAAAGGGGACCTTGGCGATTTTTCCAAGGCCGATTCTTTGTGAACTGACGCGCCGTTTGCATTTATGACCCTCACTGAACCGCCTCGCACCTATTCAATCACCAGGAAATGACCGGCATCCCCCGTGAATCAGCGGCTGGTTTGGTCTGTGTCCATCGTTTCGTTTACTCTCTTTTGTTATGTTTTGGCGAACGGATACCTAGATTAGTCACTGCACGGCCAATGACGTTATAGGGGGAATAACAAAACGACTTGGGCCGTTTTTCAAACTCTGACATAAACAATGTTCAGATGTTTGGACAACTTTGTGGGCAACAAACGAAGAACACATCTTGAAACTCTTAGCCATCAGAAATGTCAGTTAGTAAGGGACACAGGATTGACGAATTAACAAATGTTTGGGGAAAAATGAAAGAATAGTGATACAAAATATAAAAACGTTTAAAGTTTTCGGCATTCCTACTATCATTACAACATGAAAACAAAGGATTGAAAAACGGACACGATTGCTTTATGGGAAGGAAGATTTGTGAGTAGTATAGAAAAAAGAATCGTCTAACAAAAACGTAAAAACTCGTGTTCAAGTCAATTTTGCGCTTCTTAAGACACCGACTGGAACTTGTGCGGCGGGGCTTTCACCGCGCGACTTCCTCAATCGAGGTACCGGTCACTACGAGGAGGAACACGCACAAACAACGCTAATCCCAGCTGTAAATGAGTTCTGCCTCTACAAACGCACTCTTTCTTTCACAAAAAACTGAGCGAAACTGGAAACTGGTCGAAATCAACCCAGACGGAAAACAAAAGACTTCCCTGGGGTCCGAAGGTGCCAGGGAATATACGTAGGCGCTAGTCTACGTAGCGAGTGCACTCGCATAACCTCTGGAGGATAGAATGCGCGGCGCATTCATTTTCCCTTGCCAGCCATCTGATATGGACTCATTGGCTCTCGTTTTCGTGTTGCCGCTGCCAGAAAACACTCATCACATTTCGGGTCGCTAGTGATAAATTTGCTTATCAATTCAGCCTTTTCTTCAATGTGCACATGAAAAAGATGGGTGCGGGCTGAAGAAAGCTACAGTTGTGTCCCAGGGATGGGCAAAGGATTGTCCACAGCGGTTGTTTGCTGATGGCCATGCATGCTTGAATACGAAAGGTACCAAGGGCCATCAACAGCACGACATCCAGGCAGCCAGGAGCGACAACAAGGCCGTTATTATCGAATCACGCCACAAAATAGTGACACTATGAGCAGCAAACACGACAAATAGCCCAATTGAGCTAGGATAAGTGGGAGTAAAGCGCAATGGAAAGCAGAACGAAGGCTGTGCCTTAAAATCGTCGCACTTTATGTAAAAACACTTTGTTCGGTTGACGTAAAAGTGTGTGAAGGACATGTTTTTATCCTTATTCACAGATTCTGATGTTTGTTATGTTAGAAACAGATTTAAATGCAATACAGCTAGTACAATTCTCCATGAAAACGGGTGCGTAAGAACAACATGAGTTGAAAATCCCGATTTAAAAGTTAAACCTAGGATAGAAACAATTTTTTAATTCTCCCATTGGATTGCTAATGTTTTTGCCAGGATTCACTACAACAATGAGGAGAACATTGATTCAAAAAACTTGCAAGGCAATTGCTGATAGTGTTTGAAAAAAAGGACATTCAAATTAAATATTGATTTTAAATAAAGAAGCCAGTTTTTTTCGTAAACAAGTGTAGTTTTTTGTAAACATAGTTTAGAGCAAAACCGATGAAGAACGCGAAATATAATGCGTTTAAAGTGAAACGACGGCCCTAACTCATGTTCAAAAATAATTCAAAAACAACCACTTATACGGAAACTAACAACAAACTACAAACTCAAAGAAATAAGATTATGAATTTTGAGATGTTCTATTTGTAACAAAATCATTAGTTGACCATTTTGTAAAGTAAAAGAAACAGCAATTTACTG
>LNBV01019814.1:0-14217 GCA_001513535.1 Oscheius sp. TEL-2014 | reverse complement strand
ATATCACGTTTATGCTTTGTTGGAAAATGAAATTTAAGAAAACTTAGGTATAAAAAAACTTCGAAATTCTAAAATGTGTTTTTGTCGGGAAACCCCCGGAAAGCTGAAGTTTTTGAAATGAAGATATAGATCTTATCATTAAAAACACGTGTCATTGTGAAACACCCAGCAAAAACTACACATTTCGACTTGAAATAGTTGAAAAAGTTTTAAACTAGTTTTAACGTTGAAACGTGTTTTCACTTATTCCAAAACATTTGCATAAACTGAAGATATTGTGCATGTTGTGTCTAGAAATCAATTGGTATTTCCTACAAATCGAAAGTTTTAGCTTTGTAAGTCATACAAAGTTTTGTAAATGTAAATAGGCTTTAAGTTTTGAGGGCGTCAAAATTTGAAAAACTAGATTTTACCATTTTTGATTAAAAAGAACCACAACTCCCAGTTTTTGGTGGTGCTGAAACAAAAAAGAACACTTTTCATGACATAAAATTCGCAAATCAATTTGATGGTCAAACATAGATTACATGATGTTCTTTTTAAGAACGATTTGTCAAAAACTCATGTAAAGTGAGAGATTAGTTTTGTTAAATTATATAAAAAAGCAAAAGGGTGTTTTATTTAACATTTCTATGTGCAATGTCACAAGCAATGCTGTTTCACATGTCAAAAATACAATCTCTCGGGCAGGGTGGCAATTAGAACCAAAATTGTAGTCTGGCCGTGAAATCAGGACGCGTGGATGCAAAACGGCGCCTTTTGGAGGTGCTAATTAAGACCAGCAATCAGTTGAACGACGCCCGAACGTCGCAAACACGAAGGTGAAGAATTTAATCAAAAGGGGGCACAAAGAGAGACAAGCCAGCTGATGACTCTCATGTTTGTACTGAGATCCGCTTTCCGGTAAACAAGGATCTAAATCAAGAAGGGGTTGAGTTAAGTAATCACTCGGAACAAAGGAACAGAGGAGCGAAGGGCAGTAAGAGCCGCGCGCCAATAATCTGCTCGTAGTCGCTATGATCGTCGTGGGAATAACATGCAGATGCGACGCAAGCCACACTACAGGCGCCGTGGGGAGAAGTCCCGCCGCTCCGGCCGAAGACAATGCTAGTTCATTGCTAATTCACGACCTGCTTCTTACAACGCGCAAAACATTGACGCCTGCTGTCGACGAGGAAGAAAGAAATAAGTGTTCTGCAGGCGCCGGGCGTTCGTCATTTGAACAAACAGGACTGAGAATGATGGCAGAGCAACACCTAATACCCACTAATGAAAATGTTTGAAACCTTAGAACCCACCAAAAGGCGCTGTATTATGTGATTCAAAAGTAAAACTTTCATGAAGAACAACCTAAGATTGAATTAGTTTCATATGGTTTCAAAAAAAGTTTGGATTTAGATATATGTGGTCATTATCTGCTTCAACATGTCTGAAGTCGGAAAAAGTGTATTTAAAACGAACGAACTTGATTCAGCTTCATATGCTTTTAAAAATTGAGATGCATACAGATACGGTATTTTCAAGCTGTTTGTATCCAAAGTAAAAGGGTTCATAAAAAGGGTTACGGAAAAATCTTGCGTAAAAAAAGAAAAAACATCTAAGTTTGTTTTTAGGTAGGTGGCATATGAAGGAGCTGACAGGGTTTTTTTTTGCATAAGTGTTGGAAGAAATGACGTCATTCAAGCACAAACGTGCCACATTTACGCTGTGAAAGAATATGAAATAACCTAGAACGTTAGTGGTGTTCAAAAGGTTTTCTAGGGCAATTTTGTTTTGTTTCTTAATAATTTGGGTGGTTCAAGGACAATTCGCTAAAACAAAATATTTTTTAATAAATAAACCTTTTCGGAAAAGTTTAAAGTCAGTTTTGTTTACTTTGCAGAGACTAAGGCCAGTCTAGCGTTCAAAACTTGCGAATTCCCCAATATTTTGTTTGAGTGAACTTGTGTTTTGTATGTCAATAATTTGAATTGAGTCACTTGATTCGAAGAGCCTCCAAGCCTCCAAATGGGTTCAGTTGTGCTTTAAGATCAAATATATTCAAAGTTATACTTTCTTAGTAAAACAAACAAAAGTTTTCTAACATAAAAATACCCTATTGCAGAGCGAAATCTTGACCCGTTTGGGTCTTCGAAAACTTTGCCTTGTCTTCAAAGTACTTAAGTAGTTTTACAATAGGACAAAATGTGCAAAGATCAGAATATAGTTTTCGGCTCTCGTTGCAGGGGCGCGTCCGCAACGTTATCCGCTAAGAATGAAACATGATCCGTTTGTTTTACAATTCACAGCTTTTCGCTTGAAAGCAACACCAGCTTGTGGATTCCGCTTGGGTAATCCGAGAAGGGCGCTGTGAGACACCCAGGCAAGGCAAAGGGCTAGTGATCACCAGCTGAATGCGCGATAAAGACTCCTAATCGAGACTCCCCGCGGGATTTCCGCCAAAAGCAGGGCAATATTCGCCGCGCCGAATGCCAGAACGCCCCATTGTGTGTACCAAAAAGTTGAAGTTGACCTACCGTGCATTGTGAGGTTGACGCTGAGTTGGTTGGCCGCCAAGATGATGTTCGTCAGCGGCACGTACAGCCCCGACATCTGAAATTGATAAGAGTCGAAAGTGGATAAGGCTTTTAGAAAACAAATTGTTAAAGAAGCTTATAGCTACACCCGTTCTTTAAATTGAAAGGCACAATTCTCAAAAGTCGTTGAGGCCCAAAGGAAAAACTGATAAGGTTGGATTTAGAGACACCCAATTTGGAAAATATGGTCTCTAAATTTGGAGTTTGGTTAAGGAAGTCTTTATTAACAACCTTAAATCAATAGGCATAAGAGTAAAGTGTTAATAATAGAAAAAAATAGATTCAAGATCATAAGTTTGAAAATGCCTACAGAGAAACAGTTGAGCAAGAATGTTTTCGATTTTTAGCAAAGCAGACGTTAACGTTGAAAGCGCTTAAGGTCTTAAGAAAAGACGGTTAAGGAAATGTTTCGGGAGCCACGTAAGTTTCTAAAGCAATTAAGGCCTAAACGCGACATATGCGTAGAAAGCGATTAAAGCCGTTAAGGCCTAAATGATGAATGAAATCAACAAAAAAAGTTTGTAGGTACCCGCGACGTGAAATAAGGTAAGAAAAGTTTCGATTGCGGTTAAGGCCAAAAGAATGAAAACAGCTAAGGAAGAACATAGCTATGTCCGACAGACAAAATATTGTTTCTGAAGCGATTAAGATCTAAAAAATAAATGAAAACAGTTACATAAGGTAACAAAGTTTCGAAAGCGACTAATGCCTAAATACAAAGCAATTAATGAAAAGCGAACTTCCTCGTGATGAAAAGAACTGATGAAAGCGACTAAAGCAAGACATAAGTTTATAGGGCATTTAAGGTGCACATATGTCAAATAAACAGGTCCAAATTTGTTTTTCTGGACGGAACTGACCGATGGCGCCATTAGTTTCTTCATTCCGGACAAACAATCTTTCGGCCCAGTGGTCTTAGCCCCTGTTCTAAATAATTATGCCCCAAATGAATCAAAAAGTTCCTTGATTGCGGAAATGAAAGGTCTTTGCGTGAGATTTCCACGGGTATTTGCATTCAAACACTAATCCCGAAACTTCCACGCACAAAGATTGAAGAATGTTGTGGAATCAAAAACTATATTGCACAGGAAATGAGAGATGCCCTGTGCAGGTCTG
The DNA here is from genome assembly GCA_001513535.1 of Oscheius sp. TEL-2014. Taxonomy (NCBI): domain Eukaryota; kingdom Metazoa; phylum Nematoda; class Chromadorea; order Rhabditida; family Rhabditidae; genus Oscheius; species Oscheius sp. TEL-2014. Next base: position 10,525 of record LNBV01019814.1, on the reverse strand, counting down.
AAGGATTAGATGCCGTGAGAAGGGTCTCGAGGACATGTGGGAAACTGTGATCGCCAGAAGATGAAGATACACGTAGTGTTCCAAAGAACATTCGAGTATGGAATCAGGAGACGCAAAAACAGGAATTAACTGTGAATTTCTTGAAACACAACTTTTGAAGGAAACAAGCGATGAACGAAAGGTTAAGGCGTGACGCTCAGATTTTGATGCATCAGGGGCTTTAGAAAGATTAAAACTTCTTGGCTAACCTTTTAAACAAATAATAAACAAAATCTGGCTAATAGTTAATATGTTCTTAAAAACTGTTAAACAAGATGTTAAATCAAACTGATAAGCCAGCCGAAAAAAAATCAGAATGATTACAAAATGCTTCATATTCAATTACCCACTATTCTACCCGTATTGCTCAACTTCTGAAAAGAATTTGACGACTTTTATTTCCATTAACTAGCATGTGAACTCTGTGAACTTTTTGAACCATGGATTACCATAGAATGTATCCAAGTTTAGCAACCAAATAAAAGTTGACACTCCCACGAAATCTCATCAGAAAATCGTTGTTATAGCGATTTTTCAGCGAAAAGATATTCTAAATTTTGCGTATGAAATCCAGGCGTTTCACTTTTGTTCCCACGGCTACTACATTTTGGATCATCACCTAAGAGCATTAGGCTCGGGTGACCCAGAACGGGATCGAACTTGTGATGATTTGAGTGGTAGCAAGCGCCTTAGACCACTAGGCCATGGGCACATATGTAGGGTCACATATGCTTGAACCGGTTGCTTGCTTTTCCGGTTATCTGATTTTTATGCATAATGCATACCACTTTTAACTTTAAAACACAACATTGAAACCTTTGGGCGGTGATATTTCGCAAAATTCATCATATTTTTCGGACTATTTCAATCGTATCCAGTTAATTGAGTGAAACTCTTTTGGAACTGGGTTAGTCTTGGGGGGAAAAATAGGTACATTACGATGATAGTTGAATAATGCAGTTAAAAATACAAACACCGAAAGTTTCTCAGATTAATGTGTGAACTTCAAAAGAAATTGGTTAAATAAGCGGGTGAAGAAAAGAGCGATTATTAACATGATTCGGTGTAGAATTACATATGGTCAAAATAGAAAAAAGCAGATTTGCTTTGTCAATGTGCGCCTAGCTTTTATGCATGTTAGGGCAACTTGTGGAGGTGTTAGATGGAGTGCGCCTATTGTGGATATCTGGCCACACATCGAGCAAATGTCAGCACTTGGCGGCGACGCCGGTGACGAGTAATTGGGGCGCAATCCCTGCGGGCCATAAGGTGCAACGTGTTGACTCAGTCGAAAACGCTACGACGTTTCAGCAAACATAGATCTTCGGGTGGGGATTAGATCAAAGAAGCTCCGCCACTGACGGAACGTGTGTGATCTACGCCAGAATATAATAAGGGTTCATGGGATTTTATGTTCTCTGTCGTCGAAGACATTTATTTTCTTCCAGAAACGAGTATTATGAGTCGTAGAAGTGCCGCCTAAATGTGCGTGGACGACGACGTGTGGAGCAGTGGTGCGTTTATTTGGGGCTGCAGGTGAAATGGAGCGTAGGTACCGCCGGCTATTAGGCGGTCGAGGAAATCCGCACGAAGCACTGTCATTACGTAGGTGGGCCGAGGGATGTAGATCGGCGGTTTCGGCTCTCCCGACAAAGAAATGTAGTCCACGACATAGTAATCTGTGCCAGTTGTGGCGTTGACTAATGGCCGCAAACTACTCGTCCCCTGGGCATTTTTCTCCAAAAAGTACCGGTTTTTGAAGATATGTTGATGCAAACAGACTTGCAACGTTTCAAAGAACGTTCAGGTTTTCTTTTGTTTGCACGATTGAATTACTATAATACAATCATTTGTTAAATTTTGTTTAATGGGTTTTTGTAAGTGTGTTGTCACACTGTTCCAAATCTGAAAATCAATGAACTTATTAAACATAAAAAGTTTTGTATTAATTATTTCACTAGTTATGTTTATATTGGGTTCAATCTGAGCTTGAGAATCATAATTTGCAGAAAATTCAAACAACAGTGGATGTTAACGTTCCCCAATGCCTTAAATAAGTTTCTCAAGCTCACTAAGTATACTATACAGTTTGGTGACTTTGTAACTTTCTGTAATATAAACCTTTGTTTATCAATTTACAAAATAATTAGCAGTAGTGTGATTAAAAAATACTTTTTTTGAAGCTCCACTAACGTCGCGCAGTCATTATTTTGTAAAATTACATTTTTCTTCGCAAGAAAAAAGTATCGTTTTATCGCAAATTACACGTTTCCCAGTTCTTATTATACAGTTTGTTTTTTCTAATTTTTTTCCTTAGGTTAGTAAATAATAGGTTTTACGAATTTAGAGAAGCGAATGAATGACAAACACTTTTTTTCTTTTTTTCACCCTTTTTATATAACATTTTCCGGGTTTCTTTCTTAATATTCCTGAATTCACACCGATTTTGAACAGTAAAAGTAACCGACGCTTATCTTTGTTTTGGAAAAAAATATTCGCAACGTCGTAAAGTCATGTCTTTACAATATAAACTTTGTTAACGTACAAAACAACTATATATAAACCATTTATTACGACACAAGAAACCCGTGACACTTTTATGACGATCGTACCTCAGTAGGTTTGCGTTTGACATTGCCACAAATTCAGCATCAGCTGCAGATCGAACGGGTTAAAAGGGGAGAAAAGAGGAGAAGGTAGGATTGGTGACATTGTAGCCAAAGGCGAGAAAGGGACTAGAGGACGGAAGTGGGGTAAAAGTCCCGGGAAGACCGGTGTGAGGGGAAGGGGAGGCAACACGTCGAGTGTTGGCAGGGGGAATACAGCTGACGGTACCTAAACAATGACGTCAATATGTTATTTTGTTAAGAACTAACCGCTCTATCTTGGTAGCTTTTCACACTAGCAGGGACTGTGGAGAAAGAGCTTTCCACGTCGCTGGGTGAACTTGAAGATGAAACCTTGGAAGAAGAGGTTCCAGAATCTGAAAGCCACTTTATGTTGTTTTGTCATTGTATTTTTTCTTACCTCCAGTACCCTTGCTCTTAATGTGTCGATCTAGTGCCCTCCGTGTGTCGATTAAATCACACTGCTCGCAGCGACAATTTGCGTACTCGCAGTGCTTTTTGTGATCCTGAAAGTAGCTTTTAGTTGCGTTACATCTAGAACACAAACCTTCTTCCACATGAGAACGCCGTGATTTTTGCACTTTTGGCAAAAGTAGCACATGTTTATCTCCTTTTCTGGATTGGCATTGGTCCATGGAACTACGTCAGCCTCGGTTGGGACAGTGGTCCGTTGGAATTTCTTGTCCTGTTCCCGGCGGATTCTGATCTGCGTTGACATGATGGTTCTTCTCTGACGGACCAATTTGCACTGGAATTTGACATTTAGCTTTTAAATCGATTCAATTTTACCTTCCAGCAGTCGCAGTTCTTAAACTGGCATAGGTGACCACGAGTTTCGACTACGATTCCGTGTTGGCGACACATTCCACAGTGTCTTTTCACATCTGAAACCTGGTTTTTGAATTTTTCATTGTTTGAACGAACCTTTTGGAATTTTCTTTCCAAATCCGAAAAATCTCTGACAATCTTTCTTCGATGCAGCCAATTCTTGTGAAGCAGCTACCATCTGAAACAGTAGTTTGTTTGATTCTTTTGAATTAAACAGCGACAAAAGCAAGAACGAGGTATGTTGAGGAAACAGAAATACGGAAATCTGATCGAGTTTCCGTGGAAAATTACCGTTGAGGTAAGGCAACGTGGTTTCGCCACCACCTTATATCGGGCGCGCCGTTGCCAAAGGCGATCTGCTTCCAAATCCGGCCGATCGGCTCCAGGCCGCGCGTCACAAGTAGGTATCCGTTGAGACCAACATGGTAAGCCGCCTTGATGACCAGATTAAGGCGGATTTACTAATACAGTTTAAGAGATCGTTAATTAACGGAAATTACTCATGTGTCTCTAAAGTCTTGTCAATGAGCAAAAAGCTTTCCTCCTTCAAAAGTCTCTCGAAATTCTTCGTTTCTGTCTTTGTTCCAATTTTCATTCTCTTACGGGGGAATATGATTTTCTGTTTTTCCCAAAGGCGAACATCGCCATAACATAGGAGAAAGCAAATTTTATAACTAATATGTAAAACCTAACTTACAACACCCGAACAACATATTACGTATTTTCGCTTAATTTCTTATTTCTTAACGGCTTGGCTGCCCTTGCGTCGTTTTTATCAAAAGTAGCAGAAATCAGGGAAATCTTGGATTTCACTAGGAATTCCGCATGTATTTTGTGCTTATCTCGCGCGCTGACGCTCGGGCCTGCCGCAAATAGACTCAGCAGCGACGGCGGAAAACAGCGCGCACGTGTGGGCAACGTGACGTCTCCTGAGACGATTACCCCGCCAATACCATAAGTAAGTGTTTTAAGTGATGCGTAAACCCCTGCAAAATAATGAGTCATGATAGGTACAGGGTACAAGGGAAGAGCTTGAGCTACTGTATCAAAGATAACGGGATTTAGTCGTTTCAGCATTGTTTTCAAAAAGGAAAAGGAAAGAAAAGTTCCACTTAAAACGGAGTATAACATAGGCAAACATGAAGAGGAAGAGAGTGCGTGAGAGAGTCAGAAAGAGAGAAACGTGTGTGTGTGTGTGTGCGTGTGTGCGTGTGTGTGTGTCTGACACAAATGTAATGGTCTAGGATAAAAACGAGAAACAATAGGTGCAAAAAACTGATTTTTTTTTGGATTTTTGAAAGGCAATTTGGTTTTTGAAACCTGTTTTTTGCACTACTGGAGTGCATTCTCAAAATCTAAAACAATATTTCGCCTCATCCGTTACCCTTCCTCTATCAGCTAATCGAAACCATTTCCATTGGAAATATTACTCATATCGGTATCTCGTGAGTACAACGAGCAATCATCTTCTTAATTTCCTCTAAAACTACCACGACTGTGACTATCTGTTCTGATTTTCGGAGAATTTGGCAATGACGCATCTTTATCCCCCAAAATGAGAATCGGATCAAGTTATGATCCTCTGAAAAACACGCGGGTGGTGAAAGAGGTCATACGAAAAGAGGCCGCGACACCTCGAAGTTGGGACAAGGTGTCTTTGCGTTTTTGCAAGGACAAAAGTTCTGAAATCGGAGAAGTGCCGCACGGCAACTGCCCACAGGCAACTTTGCGCATATCGCTGAAAATACAAAGGACACCTACCTACTACTCATAACAACATTGAACTCAAAAACATTGAAAATTTGGGAAATTGGTTGCAAAAGGAGACGAGTCACTGGAAAAGTTCAGTGAAACGAAGCAATAAAACTGAACCGCTTCGACTTGTGTTGCAAGATGACATTCATGATAACATGTAAGCGGTAGTTTTTACCATGACTGACCGCGATGCGCCGCGTTTTTTGCCTCGGTGCGAGGCGTTGCCGCAAGGACATCGTAAAGTTGAAAGCGTTGAAGAAGTTCTCGGCTTTCAAACGGCCAACGGGTAAATGTAAAAAAAAACGAACGAAACTAGTGTTTCAGGTGAGGAGTCAAATGTTTGGAAACGATCAAACCCCGCTGCAAGAACGTATCGTGTTCGGTGACCCAAAACTACAAAAACATGAAAAAAGTGTTCAAAAATACAATTATTGAGCTGGGATGCGTGCGGTTTGCTAATTTTGCAAGCATTAAAGATTTAAATAGAAAATAATGTAAAACGAAAAGCCTTCTGAATTTTTACAAAGAACAAAAATGAACCTTATCGATTTTTGCAAAGTACGACAAAAATATATGAACAATAGAAAAAGATTAAGACAAAACACAAGAAATCAATAATGTTTTAAAAATTTTAGAAACTGCCTTTAAGTAAATGAAAATGACGTCATACTTAAATGAAGGTCAACTGGATACCAGAAAATTTGCAAATCAGCTCAAAAATCAAAAAGGGTTAATGATATTTTTTTCTAAAAGCAATACGTTTGACATTTTTTTCATTCAAAAGTAAAAAACAAAAAATCGGTAAAAAAAACATTATGTGAAACATCCCAAGTACTGTTCAAATTAGTTAGTAAAAAGCGCTACCAAAAAGCGTAAGACATAGCTAAGACCTTAAACCTGGCTCAATAACAGTAATAGATCATTTTTTGTAAGACAAAAAGGAAAGTCTTAAAAACCCATAATTGGTCATAAAATATTAACGCACTGAATCAAAAAGTACAAAGAGCTATTTTTTGTTACAATAAAGGTGACAATCCGACGCCGTTAGCTTGAATTTGCTTACACAGCTGACAGCAGCGATCCGCGTGAAAAAACGGCTTTGTTTCGTTTTTGACGACTAATATACCTTGGGCTTCTCTATTTTATAAAAACGGTTGCAATTTTGAAGGGAAACGTGCACTGTCGGATTTGTGAACAGTTTTGAGCTGTCCAGATAACGGAAATGTCGATCATTTTTACGGTGTCGTAATGTACTACCGTATTCATTTGACAGACACGTCAATCAATTTCCTTGTTTTTGTGAGAGCTAGAAAGAAGAAAGAGCAAAACAGACTACTTGTTGAAAGTGAATGGAACCTTTAGAGTGGTAGGTTTTGTACAAAAATGCAAAAGTTTATACTTTGCTCACGGCGATTTCTATATCGATGATTGATTTGAACCCTAACTTGTCCCTGAGCTTTTGATAGTCTAACTCTGGCTTGTATAAACAAATTGACAGAAAATTACACTTAAAAGTGAAAAACCAAAGGAATTATCAACTTTGAAGAAGCGAAACTTTGTTTTCGACCGGGAGACTCTTTGTCGCCAACCATTTACAAAAACGGTTGTATCTGTGACAATCAAAGTCGTTAAAAGACCCAAGTGTTAAAAAGGGCACATAACATTTGGAGGACCTAATCCTGTAGAGAACAGTAGCAAATTATCGTTTTACAAGCCGATAACTGCCTGTCGAAAAAAGAATCCGTCAATCGCCTGATAACAGTGGAAATACAGCCACCACTGAACGCCGTTCGCCATGCGTTCGATTCCCCGAAGTGCAAGGGCACTGTGAATAAGTGGATATGTGCACTTGAATTATTGTTTTACAAAACAAAGAAGTGCAAAACAAAATGAGTTTTCTTCTATATAAAGAGCCCCCCGAACTGTATGCAGAGCAAAACCTCAGTTAAACATCTGGTAAGTTTTGATTACATCTTCAAACAAGGCAAATAATGTCGGTTGCAATAAAAATCGTTTTAAAGGTAGCGGTTTCAGTTTGATTTAAATTTTGGGAGGAAGTTAAACAGATAAGAGTGATTACTTTTTTGCCTTGAATGTTTTAAATAGCTGCCTTCAACGAGCTACTTATCAGTAACCGTAAAATTTTTCTTAGTTTATGACTATGTTTGTGAATAGAACTCTAGTCGCGTGAATTTACTGCTTAGAAGAACGTGCGGAACAAAGGAGATACTTTATCGCTCAATTTAGGGTTCAGTCTGAGGACACTTCGATTTTTTTCGTTAGTGAAACGTTCAATTTGAAAAGGTTCTTGAACGAAAAAAGCGACTTTTCATTTGTTATTGAATTACAATGCAACGATACTTCATGCCTCTGCTTGTAATTTTGCTGTAAAATTTAGAGAATTACCTGAACACTAATTGATCTTTCAACCTTATGTGAAAGTTCACATTTCGTGAAATGTTTCTTTCAACACGACCCCTTTGTTAGATCCAGCACGTTTTGTCGTTAGCCTCTGGACCGTCAAAGCACTTGGCGGTGGTCGTGTGTTGCATTTTTAATGTTATGGTGGCTTCATTGCGCAGGAGCCACCATAAAGGTCAAGGATCCACACGGAGAGCACACAATCGGGAAAAATTTATATGATGGTCAAGAATCGTCATCGACAACTTTTTTTCAACCTAACTGGGTAAAATCCAGAAATACAAAATCAGTGTTGCGATGATTTGGTCAGTATTGCAATTCTGCCTTCGATTCTACTCAAATCTAACTTAGGCAAATCAGAACATTTGCAACACTTTCACCAACGCAACTTTAGAGCAATTAGTTTACTTTTCATGACGAAAAACTACAATTTATGGAAGTCCCTCTGGCTTTTATATAAATCCCTTTCTTGAACCCTTTACAAAGATAATTGGTGTCGTCACCGATCTTCCACACTCCCACAATGATAATAAGCACATTTGAATGACAGATGCCAATTGCAGAAGAAAGTCCAATGACGAGACGTTCAAGTAATTGTCGATGCAATATAACGACAATGACGTGACATTGGTCTTAAGAGTAAAAACTGCTGCATACTGTAACAACAGCTGACTTTCTAGCGAAATCTGGGTTTCTAGCCTTCATTCGTTTGCAACGCTAATACTTTCAAACGAACGGAGCAAAATCTCTGATTTACCAAAGGACCCCTGTTATCTCCTCCAGTGTCGTTTCCGGCGCCTATGCGCAACAACGGCGTCGGTTGATCCGATGATTCAGAGCCAACCGGTTCTCTTTTATCCGACTCGTGTGGCACCAGCATGGTGATTTCCTCACACCTGTCATCGCTTCTGCAATGCTGTTGTTGCTAACATTTGTAGGCTCAACAGCTGCAATCAGTTGCTTTGCGGGCCAACATCATCTCAGCCATCCAGCAACATTGGATAAATATGATTGTCCAGAAAGAGTGGGTTGCTTTGTTTTCATTTACGCAACTTCGAATGAAACGGAGATCACCAACTCGACGGATGTGTCACAGGTAAAGGGTATAAATGTAATGATGCGTATTAATTGTTTGTTAATTCGTTAAAATTTTTAATAAAACACAGTTCTTTTTGAGGATATCAATTTATGAAATAAATCTATGCCCCGCCCTATACACCCATTAGGCGCTATGCGGCTGTACCTCGGTATGGGTATGAACGTATGTATGGTAGGTGACCACGTTTCTGTAGCTTACTCAACTGAACTATTGTCTGCCTTCTAAGATAAGATGTTCCTAACAACTTATAAATACAAACATAAAGACACAAACAAACGAGTGCAAATTGTGTGCCTATTGGTTTGCATTATGGTGCCAAAATGCGCAAACAATTTAGTTTTTCACTTTGTTACCTAAAATAGGGGTTGATAGAATTACCCAAATATGAACATTACTTCAACAAATTCAAATAAGGACTAAAAAGACAAACTTCATTCAAACCCGATTAATAACAAAAACATTTGGAAATTTTGAAGATAACTTGAAGATGGTCTTACACTTTTATACGTTTCCTGATTTGGCTGTTTACGTTGCTTCAGTATTCTTTACAATAGCTAAACTCTAAGAGCAACATCGAAACATTGGCACGATGTGCACAACCGAAAAAAAGAAGCTTCGACAACAATACTTTTAACTTCAAAACTTTTAAGCTTGTGTTCAAACTTCTGCTTTTCAGTTGGACCCTATGGTAGAGCGAGGTTGTCTTGAAACGGCGGACCTTCCCCTCTTCAGCAGCCACATCCAGTGTCGTCAACTTCTTTCTTTATCTAAAAGATTGACGGCAGGGGAGTTGATCGACGGACAACGCTGTGCGTGCACTTCAGTAAGTAGACAAACCACACGATCTTCTAATCTTCTAGGATTTTTGCAATTCAACGACTTCCGTCTTCGCCCCCTTGTTGCTATTCATGCTAAGCGTTCTTTTCTGGTAACCCAAGATAAACAACACTCGAATATTAATAAAATTATGTTTCTGTCTGTTCAAGGAATGATCAATACTGGCACTTGTAGAAAGGCTTCCGTTCAGAGCTCGTTAACCCGTTCCTCTGGACTCTCGTCGCACACACGAACGCCGGCAGCACCCATTTCGTCGGCTTCCGTTGCCAAAGGGGCGTACTCTCTATTTCTAAAAAGACATTTTATTGGGAACAACTTGAAGCTAACCTTATTTTGTTGCTGTTCCTCCGTTGCATGGGAATCTGGGAGAAATTGAAATTACTGGGTGTTGTTGCCCGTTTCATCATAAGCCTGAATTGAATATGTTTGATATAATTAGAAAAGGACATACGCGTAAGCACGCGTTGGTAACACAACAGTCCAGAAAGTCTGGCGGTAGCGGGATGACATTAAGCAGTAGAGGATGAAATTCACGGAAGAGTTGAGCAGGGACAGAAGGTCCAAAAGATCACCGATGTAGAAGTATAAATATCTGAAAGTTTCCGTTTACTAATGCACGTTGATAAGGTTTAACACCCAAGTTGTCCCTTAAAAGTGATGGTCTAGAGGGAAAAGGAGCGTTACCACTCGATATGTCACAAGTTCGATTCCACTCCGAAACTATCTTGCAAATATAGCTTTGGCGTTGGTGTGATCGGTGTTTAGAAATTCAGAGAAAGACACATGTCGTTATAAACCCTTGTGTTACAAGGATTAATATCCCCAACAGCCGAAACTTCGCATATGGTTATCCTGGCTAATGCCGCGACACCCCAAAACTCTACTTAAATCCACAATAAACTCATATACCACCCCCCCC
>LNBV01019794.1:461-21552 GCA_001513535.1 Oscheius sp. TEL-2014 | reverse complement strand
TTTTTTTAAAAAAGATGCAACTCCTTCGAAATTCGAAGAGTTTTATACCACTGGCGGATTTTTTGGGGTGCACGTTCAGTTTTTTTTATTATTATAACTTACCCCAAGTAATTACAAAAATCAATTATTGACAAATTTTGCATCATGCCAAAGTTTCAGCGTTGAACCTATAGTTCTGATGTTTTGCTCTATATGTGATGTACTCAGGCGAATTTAGCAACCAAATCAGAGAAATTTTGAAATAGGACAAGTTCATTGTTAAATGGTATCTTACACTTAGCGCGTGCAAGTTGGGGAGTAACTTTTAATCTGTTCAACCTAATCCTTCCTGAAAATCTCAATCTTCGCCTGTTGTCTAAATTTAGGCGCAATCCTTGGCCGCCGGAGGGTGATAGGTGATGACAGCGCGCCCATATGGCCTCAGGGTCGCTAATCCAACAAAGAGCTCGTAATTGGTAGTCCCGCTTGCCACTAAGTATTTGAGTTCAGCTTTATTGAATGCGATATTAGCAATAATGGGTTCTCGGATTCAATAATGCATGCGTCTCCCCTCAGGCAAAGTCTCGGATCGTGGGAACTGCGGCAACAATGGTCCGCCACGGGCTCAGCTCGCCGACGTGTTCGGAACGGCCCCAGAAGTCGTCACTGCCCAATTTGTCGGCTGGTTCGCGTGAAAGAAAGCAAGACGAGTAGTTTCATCTTCGGTGCGCTAATGGGACAGGCTACAGGTGTCCGCCGACGGCACTGACCGGCTCACTTTCCCTTTGAAACGGGTCGTTGCGCAACAATTCGCTTTCATCCCAAAAAGGCAGAAACAGGATTAGCAAGTGTTTTGGGCACAAAGCCTTCGTGTCTTCCGACGGCCACTTTCACTCGCCGCGCCGGTCAGCGAGTGGCAGCACACGCCCCTCACCTCAGGAAACATGGCCGCCCATTCGCGCACCGGCACAGCACGTTTGCTTTCGCTTACTTCCAACTGTCTTTTCTGCTACTGTCTACACTTGCTACTATTCACTTATACTTACTGCTTACATTTACACTGCATTTGCCATTGGATGTCCTATGGTGACCACGAGGGGGAGTGTCAATAGGTGCTGAGCCAGAGCATGTGTTGTCAATAGGTGCTAAGCAAGAGCTTTTGGATAGACATTAAGATCTGGGAAACGTAGGTTCTGGGTTTTTTGACAAACCTTATTGACTTATTGAAACTCAAAACACCGTTTTAGTTTTGGTAGGTTGATGTTGTGGTATTGTTTGAGTTCGTGTATGAAGCTCTTGTTACTCCCACCTTTTTGCTCATTTTGCTTTTCATATTGTATCAAAAACCAAGATTTTGTCTTGTTTTGATTGGATATAATTAGTTTATTAACAAACCACAAATCGGAAAATGAACTTCTGCACATGATCGCTGCAATTTCAAAAGATTGAAAAAACATTCGAAAATTTAAACTCTTCAAAATATTTCTGGTTAACAACGAAGGATCCTCTTTTCGCTTTATTGAAGAGTATGAACAACCAAATAGTTAACTTGTTTTGATTGGATATAATTAGAGTAGTACTTGCAACACTCCCTAATTACACGAGTCATATAAACGAGAACAACGAAATTATGGTTTCTGAAAGGTGAACCAAATTAGTATAATCACCAGCGTGTGAAGCCTTTGCTCGGAATGCCACAGACCAGCTTATCTGAAATTTCAAGTGAAATCCGATTAGCCGGTGTTCTTCTGAAGAATAGCGAGTCCGTTGATCTCGTTATTTGCCCTGCTAGCAACGTAAGTCGAGACGTTCGTTTATGTCTTGATCTGGATATCATTTTCCAAACGGTACTGTACTTTTTTGAAATAGGGTGTGGTTGTTGCAAAAACGCCCACGGGTTCAAGAGATCTTTCTTCATCGGGGTGGTTAATTTTAGTTTGTCCTGTTTACCACTCATTGGCACTTCGGGAATTCGGGGCCCTGCGGTTGTTTTCTGCGTGCAGGGCTCAGATGCCGCGCGCATCGTTTAATGCAATTCATTTTATGTGCATTGTTGCCTAACTCGGCACAAAGCGCACGCCCAGCGCTCCGACTGTCATAATAGTCGCCACACATATTTGCACTCAACCGCGCGTCATCTCCATTTCCTACCGTAAGCACCGGCACCGGAAGTGGTTTTGACAGCTAACTTTTGACCCAGGAAGCAGAGAACAACAAAAAAGTGTTTATGATTACAGCGATGTCATTGCACAAAGGAAGTTTTCTGAAGCTGAGCAACTTCCGAAATTTCCGGGCTTAAATAATCATCACCTATTGATTGGTCACAATGTCCAGTAACCATTTGATAACTGGCGGAGACATAAACGCCGAAACAAAGGACATCGGCTCGCGATGGCGCGCAACGAAGGTCGACCATTGTTTCAAAGTTACTGCAAGGACGTCTTTCAGTCAAGAAAAGACAATGTCTGCAGATTTTTTAAAATGGGTGCATTGTGAGTGTAAACTTTCGTTGCAAGAAATCTCATTCCTCTGCATGTCAATTGAAAGCATCTGTCGTCAATTTTTCAAACTTTTTACCAAAGCTTCTTTGCTCAATATTTCTGTTAAGGTGGCATTAGCCTTTAATGAAAACACAACACTATTTAAACTGTTAATGCTACACTATTGACATGCTGATACTAAGAGAACACTACTGGCATTCCATATAAAAAGTGTACTTTCTTGCAAGACATTCTTTTCACTCTGTATTTCATTTAGGAACAATTTTTCTGTTTCCAAATCTTTTGCACACCGAGCATGTAAATGGACAGACGAAGTGTACACTACTGTTTTTTAATGATTTGGTAGATGCACCCTTCATTTCATCTATATCAAAATTCTTTATATGAATGCTTCTAAGAAACTGTCAACAACACGAAAAGAATCCTGATATATTGATTTCTTTGAAAACTTAAGACACATTTTGAAATTGTCACTTAAGTTCACGTTTGGTGACAAAACTTTGATGCTTTGGAAGACTGAAAAGAAGCCATAAACCTGAAAATCTCAGCCATCATGGCTCTGTGATTAGGGTTCCATAGAAAAGGTCATTTGCGAAAAACGAAACATCACTTCTTCCCGCCCGATCCTGATCTTTACAGTTCCCCATTTGCAAAATGTCATGTTTCCAAAGGCATTGTAGCGCCAAAGTGACTGTCGCGAAGTGGGTTGAGTGAGCCCCGCGCCTTTGAAACATTCAACCCCTAACTGACCAATAACCCATTTCGCAGCAGCACATTGTGACTAATAACCTGCCCCGATTGACGTCTCCCTACAAAATGATGGCTGCCATTGCACCTACTGACCCTTTCCTTTCTTTCGGCTTCCGCGAAACTCTGTTTGTGCTCCCGTCATTTTGCCACTCTCCACGTTTTCTCAAGTGTTTGTTGTGTTTTGCACTTGCTATGGTCACACAGCATTGTTCGGCATTGCCAAAACAGTCCATTGCAGGTCCGCAAGCGATAAACCGCACGCCGCCCCACGGTCACCTTCGAATTTTTTTTTACTACTGGTGAGTCAAATTTTTCATTTATTTCAAGCTTGGTTTTTCTATCAACAGAAATCTTACGAAATACGCTGGTTAAATGCGTTGTCAGGGCGCTTTAAAAACTTTTCACGAGTACGGTAGAAAATCATTCAAAAAACATTTGAAAAGTTGAATAGTGGGCACCTTCTCTCAAAAACTAGGAATTTGGTACACTGTCTTTGTTTATGAATGAGTTTTGCGATCACCATGTTTTTCGTTTATTGCAATAACTGTTTCGAGTTTCCTTAAATTAAAAATTTTCAAAGTTTACCATAAGAATCGGTGCTCTTTGGCGACCTAGGTCACTTTTTCACCCATAACAAAGTTTATCGGCGGGGACAATAGTGAAACGGCCGACAAAATTGAACAAAGCCGTCCCACCTGCCGCTAATGATATTTCACTAGAGCTATTATTCTTTGCCCGGCGCCTTCAAGTTCACCGATATTGAGTATTCGCTGCGAAGACGGCTTGACGAGGCAGCGCCTTCGCCATTGTGTATCACTGCTTACGTGAAAGAACCACTCAATTATCCTGATTGTTAGAAAATTCTCAAAAACCATGTAAACAGCGCGGATAGGAGGATTTCCTGCCTGTTAACGTGATTGAAAGAAGCCTGAGTTTTGTTTTGCGCCACTTTTAGTTATCCGAATGTCCTCTATTTTATTTCACTGTTGCCTGAGGTGACATTTATAGATCAGCGTTTTGGAAATTGTTCAATGGTGGGCAAATGAAATATGAAAATGTAACTCACACTGGATTCCAATGATCACGGAACATTTGAACATGGTGGTTCCACTTTGACGCATTTTCACATTGAAAATGTTATGTCTTGCGAAAACAAAAGATTAAACAAACCTATTTCCTCCTTATTTGGAGAAACATTTGTAATGTGGGTTTTCATGTAGTTTTAAATTAGAAGAGTTTCGTCAAAATGCGAGAAACGATTCCTGGTCTCAAGTTTGTAGCTACAAAATGCTGAATTTATTTGTCATTTTGTTGCAAGCTCGAAATTGTGTCTGCAACTTTTCATGCAACTTCAAACTGATAAAATTTTGAAAATATGAAGTTTTTGATGAGTTTTGAAGTTCTGTCTTTGAATGTCGATGTTTCTTTGAACTTCAATTCACTGTGTCTTGCCATAATGAGGTTCCTCATCGACAATGTCAGTTCTTCACTAATTTTTACTCATCCCGCCCCGCCTTAGATGTTTCATCCCTAACAAACAAGCTCGTGTGAAAGAGTTGCCGGCCCTCTGTGTCTCTCTTGTCTTCGCAGTGCTGATCGCGCCAAAGTCAAGTCTAATCGACCGCCAGCGTTGACAAATTGGTTTTGTGCCTTGGCTCTTCACTTGAATGCGATCCAATGAGTGTCTTTCTCTCACACCTCGCCTGATGGCAATTCGACTCTTTGCTGACAACGCCCCTCGGCCCTCTACGATCCCCCTCATAACTGCGTTATCGTTCAGGAATTGTAGCTCTGCTGACGCTCGCGGTGGCACGCGAGCTTGCGTTTTTAGGGGGTTTAAGTATTCTACCTGCGTAGCTTCTGTCAATCTACCTAGCTCCACCCCTAGTAATTCATATTACTTTCCCCAAACTAACCCCTCTCTCAGGTCGATTGTTTTAACTTAAACTATATAAGGAAGGAACTTATGTTTTTGAAGGCACATACCCATCACAAGGTTCACGCAAATTAGTTGGACAAATGTCAGCATTTCTTGATTGTCGTTTTGTTTGTCTACTATAGATTGAAAAACGCTAATATAAGAGAAAGGTTTTGTTGCTTGTGACGAACAACGTTTGACACCGTCAAAGTGCAAGACCTAGAAAGTCAACAGATTGTTGTCAGTGATGGTGACAAGGGCTGCCATTTATTGAAGACCACTGTGACGGC
This sequence comes from Oscheius sp. TEL-2014, assembly GCA_001513535.1. Classification (NCBI taxonomy): domain Eukaryota; kingdom Metazoa; phylum Nematoda; class Chromadorea; order Rhabditida; family Rhabditidae; genus Oscheius; species Oscheius sp. TEL-2014. The sequence continues at coordinate 16,114 of LNBV01019794.1, read as the reverse complement.
CACAAAATACGTCAATCAAGATTTTAGTTTTCTGAAAATTTCTTGACCATTTTCCTTTGTTTGAAAATCGGTTCCTTCTTTTCTGAAATTTCGGACTGTAGCTGTTTCATAAAATTAAGTCACTTTTCAAAATTCAAAAACAAAAGTTTTGCACAAACACTCGAATCCAAGTTTTATGATTTAATCAACGCCTAGCGGTATTATTTTGAAGCCAGCTTAGTTTTGCTTTCCGATTACGGTATTTTTAGTTCAAAAGCTCCAGAAGCTATTTTAAAGTTGTTTTGTGTCGTGGAAAATTTAGCTGCCAATGTCAAGCCGATGTTTTTGTCAGTTCCGCTGACCTTCCCGCCTCCGCCGTGAACAGCCCTGCCTACCGGGCAGTGGATGGTCAGCGGTGCGACGTTTGTTTAACGGAGTTGCCGGGCAAAGACCGACGCCTGCCTGAGCAAGTGTTCACTTTCAGAGGAGAGAACACTGTCCCCTTGTTTACAATCAAAAGGGCCAGCAACCATTGTTCGGAGAAAAAATAGGTGGAGACTGATGACCATCGGTTGATTTTACACAAACGCAACATGCTTTGTGTCCCTTCGCCGCGGACACTTCCGTCCCTCTTGCCTTATCAGCCTGTCTGATCGTTTTTCTTCAACGGGGTAGTCACCTTTTTCGATTGTGCATTGCGCACAAATGTCAGTGTGGAAGGTCAGCGTCCGCAGATATCGCGAAGACCCTTAAATCCTCTACGGGCTTCGCATTGTTGCTTCAATATCGACGTGTCAGATTAACTACACTGCACTCTCGATGAGATCGACATACAAGTCTGCAACTCTTTAATCCAAGCTTTTCAAGCTCAGAGGACCTTAACCTGTTAATTAGATTCTACCCTTTATTCTTCTAAGAAGATGGATTTTGCACCGAAGGAAACATTTTGTATTTCGCGCAAGCAACTATTGTCATCATTGGGTTGCAACTTCTGCAAATTGGCATTGAAAAAGTTTTTAAAATGTACTCTTGAAAGCTGAAACGATCTGTTAAGCAAAACCTACAAACTATTCCAGCTAAAATTGAAAAATTTCAAGGGCATTACGCCAATGGTACAAAACCTAGAGTTTCATAGCAATCTCTACCAATTTCACAATTTTGAAGGTTTTTGAACACACATCGAAATAGTGAAACAATAATCGACAAAACGAAGAACACTATGGTTCCGTCTTCTGAATCATACCATCAAGAAAAGGACAATGCGCGACCAAATTGACTACATATGTTTGTTTCATTGTCCATTTTTAAACGTTTTAACCTTGGTTTGTAACGCCATGCTTTAGTAGTAACTCGTAATATATAAGTTATTAGACGAATCACGACCTTTGTGGCTTCGCGGTTTCCCATGAAAGTACTTTTCAAAACCGCTCAAATTAGGAACCTGCTAATATCTTAAGTTGTTGACCTAGAGCAAGTAATGAGGGATTTACTGAATTTTCGAAATAAGAGCTTCTTACTTATGTAATTCCCTAACCCCTTGATCCTTCCATCGCGATAAACCCGCAAATGCTTCTATTCCGGTCCATCCCAGGCAAATACTCTTAGCCGTTTTACCGTCATTACAACGTCGATTCCGGGAATGGGTTTGGTCTCTCCCAAGTGCTAACCCCTGGCTTCAACTCTTCATAAATCGCCCTGGGCAATGGCATACAACTAGGCAGGAGATCCGTCCGATACGCCTTGATATCCGAGAAGCGCTGTGTAATTAGCGCGTTTGGATTACATTACAGTATTGTGAATTGTTGCCGCATCGTCGCGCAGTGTCGCCGCGTTTTCGGCGACCGCACAATGCTGTTAAAGGCGCGTGGGATGGGTGCGCTGCTCTTTTCACTGAATGCAGATTCTCAGAATAGGGAATCGCTTGCGCTGGGAACTCGAATCAGAATGCTTCCGTTTTCCATCGCATATGCCGCTAGAATAGGAGCCAACGAGACCACCCACAGACTACGGTAATTGTCCCTTGTTTTGTTGACGGACGTCAATGCATGAGACGTGGCGAATCACGTCAAAGCTCTGAATACCACAGTAAAACACAAAAGAAAAGAGTTGTTCATAACCTTTCTTCGAAACCCGCTATTTCAAAATTTGCCTAAACATATTAGAGCTTGATTTAGAAAGTGTTATTCAACCTGCCTTTTCGTAGAGGAAATTAGAATCTACTTGGTTCTATGAGTCAAATGTTTTGCAACAGCAGTTGCACGATTTTCTTACGCTAAGGAAGTTTACAAGTAAACACGCTGTTTTTGGCAAAAATGTACAGGATGCAGTTTTGTAAGGGTGTTTGTGAGCCTATGTCATGCTTTTATAAATACGCTTTGAATTAACCTGATTAATCTGTACATATTCATTTTGTTCTACACTACGTCACAGATTCAGCGCTTGCAAACATGGAGTGATGAGGGTGTTTGGCTGTAGTTGACTGCAACAATTGAAACAATCATTCGTGATGAAAGGTAATTCCTAGAAATCTAAAAAAGTGGTCATACGTATTTTCCGCTCACAAACACTAATAGCCTTTATCTTAGAGGTACCATCATCCCAAATTTCTAAGTAATCAGGATTTGCAACAACAAAAAAACAATACATTTTTAAACACGGCGATATAACCCACCCAACTTGGGATGAAATCTCGGCAATGCTTGCTTACTGTATGTAAAGCATGTGAGCCATGACTTCAGATAAAGCCCATTGAATTCGTTCAACTAAGATTTTTGAACATTTTAACCAGAATCCCATGAGAAAAAGCATTTTTCGATTACCTTACGCAAACTGTTTCTCGGCTTAGAGTTGTGCAAACTACAAACAATTCTCTACAGTTTGCGCAGCCAAATGAACCGACATGGCTTTGGCCAGGAGAGTAGAAGCGTTTCCATTTGTTCTGTTTCTGAGATTTGACAAAAGATCTAGTTCCCTCTTCTATTCCCGACCGGCGGTAGTCAATTATAGGTGTCCAAATTCGCGTAAGCTCTCATTAATTTCGCAGGCAACCATCTGCAAAATGGGGGCCATCCGTGTAACAGATGCGACATTAGATATTCATAATAGTCTCAGGTGTGACAGCCTCGCGTGTTGAAGCCACGCATAATTCATGATTGACAGCAAGTGTTCGCGCATACTGTAAATGGGCGTCCGTTGCCCTGGCTCTGTGTCTTCCGAAGTGGCGGTGTGCCTCTTTCCGGAATATCGTCGGAATCAGCCGTCAGAATCAGCTTTCCTTCGACGCTTTTGTGACGCTGTCATGGGCTAATCGTCTTCTGCACTGTGTACTATTTTCCTGGAGAGCTCCATGTGGCACATTAGTAGATTTGTTGTTTCTCGCCACCGGCTTACGCAGCGCATCGCGCATTAGAGGAGCCAGGTGTGAGCGGAAGCGAACATTAGGCAGTCGGTACCGTAATCCCGGACATTGTGACCACCCGGCGGCTATATGTGAATTTCCTGTGCTGCCATCTTTGACACTTTAGAATGTCCATTAGCGCCAGTGCCTTCCCTCAACTCTCGTCTTCATCGTTTTTTCCCCTTACAAAATACTCTATCTAACCTTTTTCCTTTGATAACACTATTAAAATACAACGTTCCATTGCGGAAATGTCTAACAAGAAAGGAAGTATAGATTCAAATGACAGAAAACCCTATAATCTGTTGTCCTCTTGATAATATAACAGACTTACTTTGCGCTTTTTGCAAAGACTGACATCAGAAGAAGTCCAAGTTATTGAGCGTAATGAAAACATACATTACTCAAATAGTTTTTATGAACTTTAACAAAACATATTAAAAAAATACTTTGATGAATACTGTAATACTGAAGCCGAATGCAAAAAAAACTGATTGGTTACGTTTCCTCCTTATAACGGTATTTTTAATTCCAATATCTAACACTTACATAATTTTTCTAAGAAAACTAAGAAAATGGTTTCAAAAACATCTTCTAAAACCAAAATCGAGATCCGATTCAAAACAGTGAAAAGTGAAAGTCACATGTGAAATTAAGGTCGCATACGTAACTAAGTTTCTCCCACAGCTTATTTTTATCCGACTTGGTCCGCCGTGGCCAGACGGATCACTTCCCCAGAGCTTCAGCTCATTCCCGTGCACTATGGCCGCACCTCTGCTAGCAATTTCCCTTGAAACGCGGGTAGCGGAAGCCCGTGGGAGGCATCGCCTTCCTGTCCGTCTTTTGTTTCTCAATTAGCAGCCGAGATGCTGTCCAGTATTGTTGAAAGTGCAATTAACATCAGAAACCCTGGTCGTGTATTTATGTATTTCTTTCAGCATGAGCAGTCGCCGCAAGGCCAACCCAACGAGAATCTCTGAGCAACTCATAGCCGCAGAGAATATGATCAACCACCTCGAACACGAGAAGAGAACGATCCTCATTGACGAGGTTTGTGTTGCGGGCGAGAGAGGGAGAGAGAGGGACACGCCCTTCCGCTGACTTGGTGCCGACAAAGAGCTCTTGCGGCTCACTAGCTCACGCCTGCCCTTCCGTTTAATGTTCCTCTTCATTCTCTGATTTCGCCCAGGGGGCGTGTGCACCGGCGCAGGACCCTCCCCCTTTCCGCAGTCCCCGCGCACCTTTGTCCGCTCATTTGCATAATGCTCTCGGCTTCCTCATCACCTGGCTTCCTTCAGGACATGGGAGGTTCTCCAGCTTCCGCTGCTTCGCCTCCTGGCGCGTCGAACCGCAGCAACGCCAGTAGCACATCCGAACAGACAAGGTCAGTTTCCCATTTCAATCATTCATTCTTCAGTTTCCCATTTCAATCATTCATTCTAAGATATCTGTGTAACCATTCCTCCCGTTTGGAACCATTGGAACAATGTTCTTTGCAATTCGCTACCTAAAAGTCCCTAGAGTACAATTACTTTCTGGAGAAGACATGTGTACAGAGTAAACATCCTTTGGTTGTCCTTGACAAGGTGTCCTCTTAACAGTGATGAAACGTAACCTGAATCCAACATTGACTGTTTATTTGTTTCTGAAACTCATGATCTCAAAACAACCCCACAATCAAGTAGGTCAGTTGGAAAACGAAAACTGTGCTCGCTTTTATCCATATTCACTAATTTGCACGGTTTGTAAATAGAGTTACTGCTGTATTTTAGTTGCCTGAGGGCATTTAACAGTTAAAGCTCTACAGGTGATACAACTCTGGATGAAAAAGCTTCTTTCCTCTTTTATCTTGATAAAGGAACCGTTAGCTTGATTCCAAAAACGCCGGCAGCTGAACAATGTTAACCACATGAAATCCTAGAAGACTTCGGATCCGTTCTTTCTATACTATCATGCAAAATGAAGATCTGACACGATCGTTAAGATGATAGATGAGCCGAAACCTGGTTTTTGAAGTTCTTTGAAAACTTGGAAAGCTATTTTCAATTATCATTGATCGTCATTGTTTCCAACTGTTGTTGTTTTGATTCCACAATCGATCAGTCTTACGAAATTACTTGTTTATGCAGTTAACTTCTGGATTGTGCCAATTTGTTCGAATATCTCACTACCATTTTTTCCCCCAATTTTTTGGCTAACTGCCATTCTATTGTGATAAAAGTCACGCGACTGCATTTGAAGTGTTCTGGATGACGCCTGTCTTTAGAGTATTTGGTTTTCTCGTTCGTTTTCAGTCGATAACGCGTTTTGTGATGTCCACTCTCCAAAATGCTGATAAGCGCCGGTTGACCAGCAGTCATTGTTGCCAGCGGTCCGCTGAAGACAGCCAGATAACAGAACCCGAGCAAAGAGAGAGCGACGGCGGTCCTTTGTGCGAGGGGAACAATTTATTGGGAGGGCGCTTTCGCGCGCTACAGTACTCAATTGTCCGAGGCCTTTGTCTCCAACGCCTGCACTTTTCGATACTGAGCGCTATTAATCAACTTCGACTCGGAAACATTTACAGGCGCTCCTCATTTCGTCGGGTCAGCACTTCTTTCTCTTTCCTTTTTCAAGAAGGGGAGGAATCTCTGCTGTTTGCTCGCCCAAATTACCTCCTTCAACAACAATTTCTAGTATTCTGCAGTACATACGCATTAGCCACAAGCCCGCCGAAGTGTTGGTTTTTCGTTAAACTTTTCGCGCAACAAATGTAAATTCCATGTGTCCTATGGCCAACAACAGAGCCATTGAGGGTTAGAAGCCTACGGTAGCTCATCGCTCTCAAATAGGCGCATTCTCTCTGATGTCACATGCACCAGTGCCTGACTGATACCTTTATTCAACGTTGCTCTGATGATGACAAATTATGCGCCTTTCACTCGCTTACGTGCTCATCAGAGGGGACATTATACGAGGCTAGCAGATAATGGTTGCTGCTCCCCGCGCAAACCGCTCCTGGTCTCTTGTTGCGTTGTTGTGTCCGAGGCTGGCTAACTGTTTTGGCTGGACCGACCCGTTATCAGGCTGTTGAGCGGCTGGACACCCTGATAAGCACTGGTCACTTGCTCCGAAACTTTACGTCCGGCTTCTTCTACTTCAAATCCTTTTCACACTTTCACTTTCAAACTTTTTTTCCCTTCAGAGACAGTTTCAAAGCAAATATACCCTACTGTTCTCTCTCATCTCATTTAGATTCCTGCAATGCGAACCTCGAAACTCGAGATTTCCTCTCTTAATTGTGCACGTTGTGCGCGGTATATTGTGCCAATGGGCGCTTCTGCCCTATGCAGGATAGATAACTGCGCCAATTATCGCATATAACATGCTATTCTGCATTTGGAACCGCCGCGCCTACCATCCATCTCAGCTGTCGCGCGGCAACTCTTGTCTCCCCGCCCCACGTGTAAACACAGGGCACATGCCATGTTTGGGAAAGGTCCCCCGGTACACTTATTATCAGTTACATATATTCAAGTACATGGGCGGTTACCCATTATCTTGTCATTCTTCGTACTGCACTTGGTCTTCAGCGGCGCGGAACAGCGCCTCATTCTGCCCAGAACCCTCCCGTTTTCTCTCTCTTTCGCAGTGCATGGAGACAACTGATAAGAATCGAACATTGCAGCACGTCGGCGACGACCGGAGTCAACGATTATCCGGATATCCTCGCCCAGACGGAGCAAGGTTGCACTGTGCTAATCGACGGAAACACTCTGCGCGAGATTATCAACTCTTTCGACACGCACGAAGGAAAACTTGACCTCATCCAGAACGTCATTCGACAGGTAGGAAAACAAAAAAGCGATTGAATCATAACAAACCAAACCAGGAAATGTTTGGTTTGTTTGTCCATGTTTTTGTTTGCGCTAGTTTACGGGTCACTTTCAGCTAACGGCCGTCAAGGAGCGACTGTCCAGCGAGGAGCTGATAAAGGACGGGAAAGAAGACGTCGGCGACCCTTTCACCAAAGAAAACCTTTCACATCAGGTCAGACGCTTTTCATGTAAAAGTCTTTGAGAAGCCGAATTCAATGCCCTTTCTTGTTCGAGCACCTGTTGCGCCGGGGGCATCAAAAGCGCCGCGCCGACTGTACTTGCCTCCGTTGCGCAAGTGACTGCCGATTGCGCAAACCGTAATGCTACTGGGTATAAGGGCATGAGTTCCGCCAAAGAAAGGACCAGTTAAAGTTCAACTTTTCAGAAAATGCAATCCGGTACTTTTGATGAACTCCTCCGACAACAGCTGTTGATGCAGCAACAGAGCCGCTTCTTTGCCATGATGGGACAGCCCAATTTGCAATTATTTTTCCCTGGTAAGCTTTACCAAAAACAAAATCAATACAACTTTTCTTCAGGTGGTAGCTACGAACACCTTCTCAACAATAGCCTTCTTAGTAACAGTCTACCTCTCCTGCAGCAGAATCTCGCTGCCACTTTAGCCGCTGCTCAGTCTAAACAGCACGAGAAGAATTTGGAATGCCCTTTGAATCTCTCCAAGGTTTCATCTGATGTTTGAATTTTTGTAATTTATGTGTGTTCAGGTGAAGACTGAGGAAGTGAGCAAGCCGTGTCCGATCATCCCTGTGAGCACTCCGCTGAACAACGGCCTGATTGGTCGTTTGCCCTTCTCGATGCCGCACAATTTCCCTCCTTCCGAGAGTGAGTTTCAATGAGTCCATTGATCTACACATGAATGCGCATCAGAATAGTATCACGTGTGCTTCGCTGAGATGAATTCAAGTGTAATTGGCAACTATATCAGGCTACACATAGGTTTACAAAAGAGTTCCTGGATTTACATATAGGGCAAAAGTCATGAGCTCTCGGGTATCAAACGCAATGCTTATATGCAAAAAGGGTCTTCGTTTTGAAAGATGTTCTTCGTCTTTTGCTCCCAAATACAAAAACTGTTCAACCTGAAAAAGTTGATTCTCAGGATTTTCCAAACATGTTGACCATATAACAGTGCTACCTTTCAAAATCTTCGTTTTCAGCAGGATTCAGCAGCCACTCCCCTGATTCTTCTGGAAAGAGCACCCCCGGCAATCCCGTCATGCCCTCCGAGCTACAGGCACCTCCTCGCACACAGACCAGATCTCCTAACCACATCAAAAGGCCCATGAATGCTTTTATGGTAATACTCTTCAAACGGAATGTTGTAAAATAGAGAATTTAGGTCTGGGCCCGCGATGAGCGACGAAAAATTTTGAAAGCCTTCCCCGACATGCACAACTCGAACATCAGCAAAATTTTGGGCACGCGGTGGAAGAGCATGAGCAACAGCGAGAAGCAGCCCTACTATGAGGAACAGTCCCGGTTGAGCAAGCTTCACATGGAGCAGCACCCCGACTACAGATATAGGTTTGTTACTTCCTCATGCTCCTTTGATTCCTGAAAATGAGCTCTATTCACAAACCCACTCGGGTTTCTTCTGATTGTTCTTGGAAAACATAGAACACTGTGATTTTCCAGGCCTCGCCCGAAGAGGACGTGTTTAGTCGATGGGAAGAAGGTGCGCATCACCGAGTACAAAAACATGATGAAGAAGAAGGACAATTCCTGGGACGAGCCCTCAATTTCTCCTCCCACGCAGGTACACAAGCTTGTGCTAACATATGTTAATTACCCTGTTTAGATGGACTTCACCCTGTCTGGCGCCGCCTTGCTGGCCGACTTGGCGCACCATCACCAGACGCACTTGCTGCAGACGGCCGAGTGACGTGTCATGTTCTCCTGTACAGATGATATCCTTCGCTTCCTCTTTCCTCTCCGTCATCGCGCTTTCGAGCAGCATAATGGCGGCCGCATTGTATCTCATAACCTCGTGTCCCTTCCATGCTTGTCTAAGTGTATACCCGCATATCGCCCTTGGGGTCCCCGAACCGTCATCCTTAAATTACTGTCCGCCGATATCTCTTGCCACACGATTCATACCCCGTTATTTATTGAACTAGTCCCTAAGATTCTTCCCCAGATTATTCCTATATGTATTAAATTTCTGTGGTTTCCCTGTCACTAAATATATTCTGCTATTTATTTCTTGTTCGTCTTTGTGGTTGGGTTTATTAGGGTTACCCGTGGATCAAATGGAGAAAAAAACCAAGGTAGAAATTTCTGCCAATTTTTCCTGAACTAAAACATTCATAACTCGTCCGGTTTTAGTGATGTTTTCTAATCATTGCAGCTCGCAATATTTGCAAACATGACCAAGACAAATAAACCCAAAGATAACGAGTTAGGGTGATAATTCTCAAATAGACGCCTTTGTGAGATATTGGAGGGAAAACCCCCCAAAAAATTTCATAAATGGACCTGGTTTTACTCATAGCGGTGTAGTTTGAACAACTGATAATGTCGCTACAAGATTGCAAACCGCACTCAAGGGGCACCTACCGTAACCGAGCCCACGAAATGACCTTGATCCAAAAGTTTCAGTAGTTTGTTTTAGGTTAAAAGAAGATCTTCCGTAACTTTTCAGCAAAACAGTGAATTCTAACAGAGCGGGAGTTTCACTGTGGTTTTGTCTCCTTCAAATTCATTGCTTAAGCACTATTTCTGTTATCTTGTGGTTCAGTTGATCCGTCTTTTTTTTGCAAATGTCATGAAGAGCACCAACCACGTCGTGTTCTCATTGGCATTATACAGGAATGGCTGGCTTATGAGTTACCTACAAGTACATATGTTATTCGAGAAGGAAACTGTGTTCGTCGGATTTTTCTGTTTATCCTTAGAGAGGGGTCGTCTACAATGTTTATCTTCCTTTGATATCTCTTTTCCCGTTAATGCCATTATTTATTTAACTAGCCATTGAGATAATTCAAAGATAACTTGTGTTTGAATGGAACTATGTAAAGTTTACTTGCTTTCCAAAAATAAATTCTGTTATTCGCTGTTGTTGTTGGCGGATATTCGTTGATGGCAGGCACAATTCGCCTGCGATTACGGTAGTCTTTAATAATGGACGTCCGCCGTCACGCAAGGTAGCAATTGGAGTTTCCGAGGCTTTGCAGTTGCTCAATAAGATATCCATAAACCCCGAAAAGTGGTTTATCCAAGGAAGGTGTGCTTCTACGTCACAACTCCATATAATGGCTTGATTTGCGAATAGGAAGTGGCCGGCAATTAATCAAAGTGATGGCCGGATAACAGCTGAAGAGTGCACAAACATAATGCGTCCGGAGATGGATATATCTTCCTGTCTGAGTGTCACGCGGTTACGAGTGCGTGACATGAAAGGAATCAAACGATGAAAACGCACAAACAATTCCATTCAGCACAGGAAGTCGATGGAAAAAGTTCCTGAAAATTGTACTTGTTAAAAAAAGCCTCAAATTACTTTTCTCGAAAGTCTGTATACGATTTTCCATACACAAAGAGCTTGGTTCTCCAAAACCAAACTTTAACTGAGTTTTGTGTGAAAATATGTTCGATCAAAGCGACTCAGATGGGTCTTCTACTCACATTGCTAACCTCGCTGTCATGTGCGCATTGAATGTGTATTTTGTCATGCGTATACATTTGAAGGTTTAGGTAAAAAAAGTCAGAAACACTCCAATCCGTAAATAGTAGAACATTCCTCGTTTTCTAGCATCACGTTCATTTTTGGAGGGCTTAAACTTTAGAAAGATTCATTATATTATGTATTATGGCAATCTTACCAGTTTTGAAAACTAATAAAAAAACAGCAGGATTACTTAAAAACTCGTTTTCAGTGCTATTGTTCAGGTTCAGTGATTTGCAGTAATCTATTCTTTCACAGTCACATATTTTATCTTTCCTCGTCTCGCAGCGACGAGATCTTTCATAATTAGTTTTGTGACAATTGGGAATTTGAGATAAGCACATCACCAAGTTTTATTAAAATGTGAGTCAATGCACAGATTCATGTGCCGGGCGGGATCGAACCCGCAACCTTCCTCGTGGCCTATTTATTTTTTTTTATCATATGACCGTTAAATCTTTGCTCCAATTTTATGTTTCATTCCATTTCGGAGTGTTCGTCGTTCGCTCGCGGTTACATCAGCGGTGGCTTGCGCCGATCACACATCGGGGGTATAGCTCAGTGGCAGAGCATTCGACTGCAGATCGAGAGGTCCCCGGTTCAACTCCGGGTGCCCCCTACTTCTTTTTTTCCATTCTTCTATAAATGCCCACTATGGAAATTATTAGAAGAAAATGGTTTCTCGTTTTATTTAATAAAAAAAACTGATTTAGAAAACTTTCTTGTAGAGATCCTGCGTTGAATGACAGGATATTTGGAAGTCTGTTAGTGGCGAGAATGTGTATGAAAATCATTAATTGACAAATATGATACTCACAAAAAATAGTAAAATAAAACTTAATGCATAACATAGATGTGTTTTGCTAGATGACTGCAGCTACCGTTTTCGAAATTACAAAAAAAACGTATGAAATGGTTTCAGAAAATTGGATCAAGACAATTGGGGTGTATAAGAAAAAAACATTTGTCGATGCTGCTTTATGGCTTTCACACAACCTCCTCCTCAAATTGTTCTTGCATTATCTCTATGTTTACCTGTCTTGTCTTTTCTTTCAATGATTTTTATAAAACGGATTGTCTGATTTTCATATATACAAACTAAATTCACAAGCTTTTATCATTATCAGTTATTCCAGATTGTGCCTTCTACGAAATATACGCGTAGTAAACAGTAGCATTTTATCAGCGGCGGCGGGTAAGAAACACCAAGCGGGGGTATAGCTCAGTGGCAGGGCATTCGAGTGCAGATCGAGAGGTCCCCGGTTCAACTCCGTGTGCACCCTACTCTTTTTATACACATTTGTTTTAGAAAAGAAAAACACCTTTCTTTTCATTTTCGAGATAGTTAAATACTGAATGGAATTACAAACACAATCACATAAATATGGTTTATAACATAAACAGAAAAAAACATGTTTATTGTTTATGAACAATGCCAGCATGATCATTTGAACTAAAAGACGAGATTGAGCGATTCTTGAAGATAGTTTAATCAACACAAAGAAAAAAACAAATTTACTTTTTTGTGCTGAAATTTTCTATTTACATTGAAATAAAATACAGACCATCACGGAGGTCAATTCCGGAAATGTATTTTCGGATTTCACATTGAAATCATCCTTGCAGATTAAATCGTAACGTGGAAAGCTTTCAAAAATATCATGAACCGCTATCATGAATGAATTAAAGAAAAATTCTACAACTAAACTCAGTATTCTCGAACAACAAATGATCTCCAAAAAGATTGTCATACAAATTACCAACAAGAAGGAGGATAAAAAAAGAACTAAAAATGATAGCTAAGATGTAGAGGCCCCACAAAAAAACTAGCAAAAATATATCTCTCGTTAAAAATTCTCAACTTATTAAAACTCCACGTGTTATATCGAAGGTTTCATTCTTTCTATCTTGTCAAAGGAGGAAGGTTTTTGTCCAATTTTCGGATGAAGTTAAAGAAAAACCTAACAAAGTATTGTCTTTAAAAGAAACTACGCAACAGAAACATTTGGAGAAAAAACGGCAAGAAAAAAAGAAGAAAAAGGAAGTCAGCGAGAGAGCAAATCATCCTTACGAGATTCTACTGATCATTCAGTACTGCCGACAAGTTATTTGCGGAAACAATGGGCGGATGTAAATAAAATCCAACTCATAAAATTATGTTAAGAAAAGTCCAGTTTCTTCGCATTCATTGTTTATTACCTATGTAGACGGAAACCATATATCCGAAAAAAACAAAAAATAAAAACAGAAATAGTCGTCGTAAAACAACCAAGAAGATAGGACTATGTACCAAACTTCAAGCTGTATATGGGCATACGTAAATCATTTGTACATCGTTTTTTTTCTTATTTCATAGCTTCGATGTAGAAGGTGAGCCTTTAAAAAAATACTTCTGTGTTAAACGAAGATTGTCCTTTTTTTCTCTGCTATGTTAGTATGTTAGTTTTTTTCTTTTGCAATTTGGCAGTATACCCCATGGAATCAAAGAAACACACTCACCTTGTGATTATGGATCCTCCTTTCTTTCCGTCTCCAAAGGGCCTTAGGCCCAGGCCTAAAATCTGTGTTGAAGACCATCCCTTCCTTCCCGTTGAAACGGGTGAACGTCTTCCATTTGCTTCATCCTGTAGAAGCACTTCCCTCTTAAAAAACATCATTAGAATAGCACAAAAAAATCTAACCACACAAAAAATTTGAAGATTCCAACGGGTCTTCGGCCCAGGTCGAAAGTCTGTGTAGACTACTATCACCTAAAAAAAACGTTTTGCGGTGGAAAACAACCTAACCTACTAAAATGAGCAATTCAGGGGAGACGGACCGCCCTCACGTACGATATCCATCTCCGGAGGAGATGGACATCGCGAATCAGTGCCCGGCGGTCATTTCACACTGAAGATCGCCGATGACCCTGCTGTTCCCCTAAAAGAGAGAAACTTAGGCTCATAGGCTCATAGGTGATATCATAGAGCCATGAGGTATACTGCCTTTATTGTTTGTCATTGTCCTTTTTTTTATAATTAATGTCACTTTGTTTATGTTAATATTTTAACATTTATTTTATTCTGCATTTGTGAAAATTGTGGTATAAGCATTTGAAGAGAAAATTTGATTCCAGGTCAGTAAGCAACTGTAGTAATTCTGTAACAAGTCCAGCAATCAACATATTGAACGTGATATCCCTAGTGTCCGGCGGAAGCATTCACAAGAAGACAATCGGAGAAAACGCAGGTCTTTTTGTTTAAAAAGATCGATTCAGATCTTTTTTGTGGCTTATTGTTATCTGTTTGTGACAGACGAGAAAGAGTCATTAAAATATACACAAGAAAATTACATAAAAACAAAAAAAAACTTTTAAAAAAATGAATAAAAAGGCGCACAAAAGCGCGGTTCGCAAAGCATCCGGTTTCTTCGCTGTTCAAAAGCCTTCCGCAGCTGCCGTACATTTTGAAGAGAAAATCACGTTGCCATTAACGCGATTGGTCACAGAGGTACTCGAAAAAGATAATGCGCCAGGCGGAATTCGAACCCGCGTCTTCACCACTGCAGTCAGACACTCCACCACTGAGCTACCGGCGCCCCGCTCAGTGGTGGAGTGATGGCCCCTCACATGGCCACGATGCGCGCCCACTGGCCGGCCGCCACAAGAACGTGAAAAAATCATCTGGTTATCTAGAGGTATATGAACTTTATACTTGCTCTAATATAACCCTTTTTCACTATTGCAGTCGAAAAAGTGAACGCATATATCTAAAATACACGCTGAACACTTGAAATTAAAAAAAGGCTTAAACAAATTCGCCACTGTACGCCAACAGCCATATAGCGCACCAGTTATTTGATGAAATGGATAGATCGAAACCTGTGTCACCTGACGGTTCCTGGCGTTTCGGTTGCTTAAGGATGGGCGACAATACGTCAGCAGAACAGTCTGTTGATGGTGAGCTCATACCGGAAGAAACGCAGTACGTTACTAAACCTGGAGTCGTCCAGACTGCCTGAAAACCGCCATATTTGTCACATACACAAAAGGAATTTTCACAATTCAAATATAGCTAAATTATTTACCGGCATTTCCTTCCTGAACACGTTGCTAATTATCATACTCAGAAAAGTTACAACCTGGTCTGCAAAGATGGGAAGGATGACCATTGGAACTCCAAACAGCAGCGATTCTTGAATAGAGTTCAGTCCACCATGTGTAATGAAAACTTTCACTCGTTTGTCGGCTGCAAACCTTTAAATATATTTAACACAGAACAAAACCCCACCAAGAAGGTCAACCTGGGGAAGCCAATTCCGGAAATGGACATTTGGTAGAGACGAATTGGCATTGAAATCATCCTTCCAGATAAATTCGTACTGCGGGAAGCTTCCAAACGCCTCAAGGAAAGCTAAAGCACAACTGTATCCCAGTGTTAGGCTGTCACAGACCTTTTCTCACTATCAACAGCATTTCTCCAAATCTAACGATTGACCCAAGGGAAAACAGAACTACTCCGCGACCAGCGCTGCTCAAATTTGTTTTTTTCAAATTGCTTAAACAACAAAGGTTTACGCCAAAACGCAAGATTGTACCTCCGGAAGTGGCTCAGGTTCGAGGATTCCGGCTCCATCGATGAATTTCACGCTCTGGGTCACGCGACGAACAGGATCCGTGAAGTCGTTACAGTTCAGCAAAAGATAATCCATTTTATCCTTAAAATCAATGTTATTGTGCCAGAAAAAACTGAAAATG
>LNBV01019706.1:0-16039 GCA_001513535.1 Oscheius sp. TEL-2014 | reverse complement strand
AAAATTGAAGGTTGCATTTTTTTTGTTTTTGATGAAACACAATACATTTACATGCAACAACTCCGATGTAAGAAAGAATTGTGTTACGTAAAAGTGCGCTTTAAACGTTAAGATTTGGTAATCACTTTAGTGACGCAACGTAAGCACAATGCACAATAACTGTGCGATATTGTAGTTCCGCACAAAAAGATGATTCAGAAGTTTGAACCGTTCCAACTGTGAAAGAATTTATCTGATGATACATACTTGTTTGTGTGCTTCTGATAAAATGAAACGCCTTTTTCATAAATTAAAAAGAACCCCAGTTAGTCATTTCCACCCACACGGAAGAATCTAACGTTCAATGAGTTTTCTCATTTGTGTTCTTTTTAGAAGTTTTGTTGTGTAAGTATAACTACAACTGTTGTATAGTTGAATTGTAGGGTGTCTTAATGAATCCGGAACATGTCAAGCCCCCTATCCGGGTTATCTCCCCTTTTTGCGATCTGTGAGTTTAAAGAGTACCACAGGCCAATTCTAAGAATGGCCTTCACGTGTCATGACGCTAATCACAGCAATTTCCTGTGAGCAATTGCATCGGAACTTAGCAATCAGAGGCTATCTTTGAAAGTCAGTTTACCGAAAAAGTTTTCGATGGGGAAAACCTCTCTTAACTTTTTTTGATAATGCGGAACCCACCAGCGGGAACATCACAACAGTGGAAAAAACCAACAACATCCTCTGCTTTTCTTTGCATTACAGCCCGTTTATTAGTGTTTTCTTTGATAACTAAAATAAACAAAGGTTTTTTGTAACAAAATTTGATGAGCAACAAGTCCTTTCGTTCGCACATTTTGGACAAACCATAAACCAAAAACAGCACTGTTATCTTAAACCTTAGCGTTTTTTCTGGTTCATTACCCTTTCTGAAAAATCGAATTCTATAACTCAAACTCTATTATTATCCGTTAACGAACATCATTTGGTTTGCTCCAAATTTCAAAGTTCCATTGAATGAGGGGAACATAAATCCAACAAATGGTTACTGCTCAACCGATAATGCGGTTTAGATTCAAAGTGCACTTCCTGAAAATGGGGAAGTACCAATTCAAACGGGGAAACGCACGGCTTTTTTCGTTTCGCCGAAACATTTTGTATTTTGTCCGGGTCAATGCGAACAAAGATTGTATGGGTTTATCTACGGCTTTTATCAGTTCTTCTAAAGACCGACTTTTCTGTCTCTCCCAGCACGTGATGTTTCAGGCACATTCCCCCTGATTCCATTTCAAAGACGAAAACTATCTTCCCCGCTTGCCGTATCAGTGCCGTGTGTCTGCGACATCTTCGTGTCAAAGTGTGGAGTGTATCTTTAAAGTCGGTTTTTGCAGCAACACTCGGGCGCCGGACTCGAATTGCCTCGTCGCCAGTTCCTTTCGCCGCGCTTTTTACCTTCCTTGTTCCGCGAAGAGTGTCTCGTCGTTGAGACGCAGGCTCAACATGATTAATTCTTGCGGTGCCCGTTCTGCAGGAGACGGCGACGGCCAGTGTTCCTTAATTTGGCCTTTCCGGGTTCTCCTCGGCCTTCCGCATTTGGCTCGTCGACCACCCGCCGGCGGATTTGTGGCAAATTCCGCAGATTAAACAAATCCCAACTTTCCATTTCGCCCGATCGAGACTTACGGGGTGTAGTACAAAGTTTGAACCGGTGGAGATCTAATTGTCATATACAACGTTTGTATCTTATATTTAACGCGGGGTGATATATACTTATGAGTAGATGGATCACCGCGGCCGCAGCATCTCACACATTATCTAGCAACAAATAAAAAAGTCCATTTTTGAATGCTCAAACTGAAAACTACTTGGAAAGAACAGAAAGCATTCGAAGATTCGACAATTTAGGAACCAACTTGCGAGCAATCTTTTTTTTGTTGATCTTTCAACCGTGTTTTTCAAAATTGAACCACGCGTTGCAAATCCTGCCAACAAAGTGGGTGTGAAACTATGATTATCCTTTAAAAATCTGCGATTCATCCGATTTGTGGCAAATTCCACAGATACCGACAAAGGCCAATCGTTGATTTCGTCCGATCGGGACACAACCAGATCGGCCAGTGTTTTTGCCATTCGCGTCGTCCTTTGGCTCTTCCCGTCGTCCTTTTTTCCTTTTCCTTGCCCACGCAAGACGTGCCGGGTTGTGATTTGTCATTGCGGTTACAACTATTTAAAAACTTGGCAAGTTTTTGACCGTTGCATGAACTTTGTGCTTCTACAATGTTATTTATGACAATTGTAGTTTCTTCCCTACAAATTGAGGGGTACTGACGTGCCATTTTGCCCTATTTGAAGTCACCTGCAATTGCAATCAGAGCAAAGTTTTGATCTCTACGGACTCAATGTTTCATAAATGTGCTATAATGTTGGTTTGTTCGAGAAGCTTGCATGTCTTAGCTTCTCTAACAACTAATTTCTTTGAAACAAAGCGTAGGCGCCAGAGAAGCTTATCTCCGCATTTAACCATCGCCCCTTAGTTAAGATAAGTTTCGCTCTTTGGCCAAACCATGGTTATCTTTTACGTTTTCAGAATACTCGGCACTTTTTGGCCTTAACACGAAAGACCAAGAAGTGCCCAGTTTTTCCCAGAAATGGAAAGAGATAACGAAAACGACCTCCATATAAGTTATCGCCGCAAGGCTTGTGCCGAGCCTTTCCACTGTCTGCCATTATTACTAACTTCTTTTTTGTTTCTAAAGAATTTTCCTGACGCCACTTTGTTGATTTACAAGCTTATAGTTAAGCGCCTGTTGCCCACCCTTCCCCCGCTCTATTTCTGATTTTGCCTTTTGTTTACGACCTCTTCTGACTTTTCGGTTTGATTGTGATGGCCTGCGCGTGTCTCGTTAGTCCCGTTGGACAACATGTATGGACATGCTAAATGGAGAAGGATACGATAGGCTCAGCTGTAAACAACACAAGCAACATGCCAAAGAGGAAACAATTTGGGGGAACTGCCTCAATTTCGCCCGAGGACAAGGACATCCTGATCTTGGACTATTTTGTTTCCACTCGTTGTTATCAGTTGAAACAGAGTTCAATTCCTTGTCACAAAGGGCAGTCAAGCAGGAAGCGGGAGAGAATTTCGCGGTCATTCCGTCTGTCTGGCAAGCGCCGAAGCTTGCATTCTTTTAATTTTAGCTCTCATTAACTTTCTGAAGCCAGTTTGAAAGAACACCCCTTTTTGCAAAGAAAAACATGTCTTGCCCTTCCCACGTAAATTTTTAGAGCGCCGACCCCTATTTTTTCCTCGATTGATGGAAACCCGCTGAGCACAGATCCTAGTGTTAAGTGAGTGCATCATTTCCGTCAGGTGGGCTGCTATTTTTGTCCTCGACCAAGGAAGAAGTCCAGAAAGTCACGGAAGAATTGCGAAATTTCTTTTTGGGGGAAAACACCACAACATGATAACTCCGCCCCACCCATCTATTTGCACGTTTTTGCTCTGGTTTCCTAGTATTTCTCCCAGAAATCCACTTTCTTCTTAGAGTGTTTGCGTGATTTTTGGCTTTTCGGTTCTTTTCGAAGTCACGGGAAATAATTAATTTTTCACCAGCTGAAAGAGCACTTTGGAAGTTTGGTCCACAAAGGCAGCACGCGAAAACAGCTAACAACAGTAGAAGAATTCGGCCGCACTAGAAGAATGAACCTTCATCTTTCCTCTCTGCCTACTGTATTCTTTGAAATAATACCAAAAGAAAAATTCTCTCTTGTTTAGTTATCTGACGCATCCTTTCTTCAGGAAGCGTTCTCACAAACAAATCCTTTCTGCAGCATACTGTAAGTTTAACATCTTTAATTAAAGTATGAGGGTAAAATTATAAATAGTTCATTTGTTGCGCTCGTTCAGTGTTTCTAAAAGCTTTTTGTGTACTATTTGCTAGCATTAAAGCTTGTCCTGGAGATTTTCCCTATTTTAAGTTGTAGAAAAGTAGCAAATGTATAAAACTACTTCGCCTGATTTGGCTGCTATCTTCGGCTGACTATCCTATGCTGTAACGTTAAACAAAATCTACACACTTGTTTTCAGCGCTAGATTATAATACGGGCGAACTTGTTCCGTTGCGCCCTGCTTTCACAGGCGAATAGTATTTCCATACAATTAAACGTCGCTGTATGTTCAGCTGCCTCGTAAATGTGTGTTTAGGTGTCTTTTTGTGTTTCATTTTTGCTCATTTTTCCAAAATGTGCGCGTGGGACCCTGCTTTTTATAGATTGTTCTATGAAAAACGTAAACCTTAGCTTATCTGAGATAATTCTTCATTTGCGTGTAATGACGAGGCGAGAGAGGAATTGCAGATGTCATTTCTTTCGGAGAGCGAAAGATGAGCGCAAATAGTTCCAGAGCTGCCATGCGGCGTTTACAATCCTGCCGACGTCCGTTTTACGCGTCTCTTCCGGCGCAACTGTGCACATGTCACGATAAAAAACCACGGCCCGACAGGGCTCCCCTGCCATAACCGGTTCGAAGCAACCCCGTCGCTTCCCCCAGTCGCCACCTCTTCTATGCCGACCAGGCAACCCAGAGTGCCCTTTAGTCTGTGGTTTTCAAATCACCTCTTTCGCGCGGGGTAGTGTAAAGGCGAAAGGGGAAGTGGGGCCGGACGGAACCGGCTTCGAGTCGCTGCGAAGAATCGATGCTACTTCCGGCGTTAGCTGACCATAGAACATAAGCGCATGTGACCCGCCCCCGTATTTTGGAACCCCCAAGCACTTTCGGGCCCTTCCTAGGTGTCTAATCCGTTAGTAATTGCGAATTCCGCGCCTTTAAATCCTGTTTTACCTTGCGCGCTAGAAAGAGAGACTGATCTCCGCCATATGAGTTTAGGACCCGTAAACATTTCGCTGCGCAAAAAATTTTCGTTATTTTCGACGGGACACCGTGACGTCGGTCACGTCATTGACCGCGCCACACACGCAGGGGGAAAACAACTTTTTGCACACCGAAATCTGGTAGGGCCACGATCCGCCGTCAGGTGTTTCTTCCGTTCGAATTGATATGGGTGTGGCCGCTATGCAACTTTTCCCCCTCCAGTCGCCAACCCATTTCTTCCGCTACCCCACATTTTTCTTGCCGCTTTCGGAATGTTACACCTTCCGCTAGAGTACACAAAGTTTCAATTGGTTTCGAAACTTTTCATTTACTTCACGGTGTGTTTTTCAAACAAAACAGCTGACAAACAAATTGCACTGGCCATATGCCAATATCTTCCATTGTTTTGAAAGTGTCCACGTGAATCGCATTCCCTGCGAATGTTTTGTTGGCATGGTGTCAAAACCCGAATCGTGGACTGTATCTGACAAACAACTAGTTTAAGGAAGGGATATCCGACAGTCTAGACCATTCGCTCACTTTGAACTAGCATTTATCAGTTGAGCGTCACATGTTCTTTCCCAATTGCTGTGTTCATTGCGTTGGATAAGCAAAAGTACATTTCTACTCTACTATGGCAAGCGCTAAAAACAAAAAGTGTATCTCGAGTAGATTGTTTGCTCGAGGGTTATGAGACCAAAAAGCGTGTTTCCTGAATAACAGACATCGCGAAAATTGCAATGTTTTCTGTCTTAGGCATTCCCTTCTTTGATGAAATCACAGCCTGTTCTGTCTCGATTCCTCCTTGAAATACTGTTTTTTACTAAACGTCACTGGGTTCCACATTGTTTTGTCGGGCATTGGAATCTATTATCAGAGCACGAAAATCACCTCGTCGGGGGAAACCCTGACAATATTTGAGCGCAATGTTTTCACTTTTTCTCCTCTTTGATTTTCGCGGATTTTTCTAAACCTATAATCTTAAGTGATTCAATTTGTTTTTGTATACACAAATCTGCCTTCAAAGCAGAGCCTTGCTCAAATCTCACTCGAAACTAGAATGCTTTCGGGTCCTATCTTTAGGATCTCTTATGACGCAAGGGTGATTTTGTTTTGCGTTTTTCCGCGACACGCCACTACTTTCTCTTTCCTTATCAACTATTTCCCCGTTTTGACGACTCTATTTTTGGGACGTTTGGCTGAAATCGAAAACGATGTTGCCGAAAGAGAGAAACGAAGACCCGCGTGATGCAAATGGGGCTGGAACTTTCGATTCCACGCCGAAAACTGCCGCATTCTCAGTTTTGCCTGGTTCCGTTGATCTCGCCACAAACAGGCCCTTCCCATCACAGTCATTTCCCTGCAGAGCTATAATTTCTTCCATCCTGTTGTGACGAATCCTGCAAATCTAAATGTCGATCTCCGTTTTTTCTCTGCCAACGGTTCTCTGGCATGGGGCCGCCCGCAAAAAACGGCAGTGAAAACAACAATTGCGAAACATGAGGGATGCCTGTTGTGGGTCACGTGCGGCGCCGAATTTACTCGTTTCCGCGACTGCGCCCCATTGTGCTCGCTTTTTTCCGCGCTGATGACGTTTCTCCTGTGGCTGCCGGGCGAAGGTTGTTTTCCGCCTTCTCCCTCGTGCTCGGCCTTTTCACTGAATGTAGTAATTTGGGGGCGTATTGTTGCGACAAACAATATGATTACTTCTGTCGGGCGGGATTTCAAGGGGAGAACCTTATTTCAAAGAGCACATTGTTGGGAAGAGGCCGGAAATAAGCCAAGTCGCGTGTGCGCAGTTGCCGTCTGAACCCATTTGCTGCCTGATTGATCACTTTGTTTCCGGACAGCTCGAGGTCTTCCGGTTCCTCCCACACAGCCCTCTGTCGTTTTATAGTCTTGTCCGCTCACTCTTTGTTTTCATGATGGAAGAACAGTTTTATGAAACTGGAAGTTACAATCTTCGATTCCCAAAGTACATTTGGTGCGAGTGAAAATCAAAAAGTCAGACAACATGCCCTTAATATAAAGCGGGAACTTTGTTTTGTCATTGCCCATAGATGCAACATTTTTACCTATTTTGCCTTTGAAGACCAAAAAGTGAAATAGCTTCCCCGTACTATTGCAACGGTCCTTTAATTTAGGATTACACCAGTTTTTAGAGAATCAAGGCTATGTTGTTACTTAACGCCACTTGGCTAAATCCCAATAACAAGCAGTCATTCGTGCTTTAAGTGCTTATTTTTCGTACATAGTACATTTAATGTTCTTTGATAAAGATAGAAGTGCTAAGGTCATTTGATTCAGGCCTGGTAACCAGTTCACTTACTTTCAACCGTCCGCCAAGTATTGGTGAAAATTTTATTCCGTTTTATAGTGTTATATTTTACAAAGCAGTTTGTACAAAAAGAACTACCATAATTGTAGTTGTTTGTCTCAGATAACTTTTCGCACTAAAAACAAGGTCATTGTGAATGTTGCATGAGAATGTTTCAGCGAACTAATAAATTGTCAAATCACATTGAAAAGTCGGCGCTGCGTCGCCTTTAAAAACCCCTTCTGCTAGATTGCAATGTAATGCGATCGCCGGCGCGAAACGTACGTCAGTTCCTCTCATTCCGAACGGTTTCCGCTTACACAGAGCCGAACTTTTGGTTTCTCATAAAAGTTTGTGTTTACGGTTCGTCGCGAGAGAGCGACAAGCAATAAACTTCGCATAATTTGTCCTTTTTGTGCGGTCTTTGAGACCTTGCGGCGCCCAGTTCAGGCTTTAATCGTTCCGCGAATCGTTCGTCCGACGCCCAGTTCAAGGAACCCCTGTTGGCGTGACGCGTTCTTCCTGCTCTTCTGATTAGTGGTCCCTAACTTTTTGCCCCCTTCTTTCTTTGCCGCTTCGCGCCTAATTTGTCATGGCACGGCCCTTTGGAACTCGCGATCCGTCATTCGAGCACGGACTGACTCTTCCTCTTTCCCTCATTGCCATTGCGGACCAAACATCCCCGAAGGCCGAGTCGAGAATGGGAATTCTGATCTATGCAAAGCTTAGTTACAAAACTGCCGTCTAACCTTAGTCTTTAAAACTTTGTGTTTAATAACCCCCTGAAGGTGCCTACTTCTCTTTTTATCCTCTGATCATATTCAGAAAGTTATCCTGGTCAACATAGATCAACAACATTTGTCACCATGACCACTCTCTAAAAAACCACTTTCCCCATCGCGTATTTTTCGATTTTACACCTTGATTTCGAAACCTGTCCAACTGGAACTTCTATATTTGGACTTCCACCTTACCACCCTGTTTTTCCTATTTTTACCCGGAATTCTACTCCCGTAGACTGATACCATTGTGTTGACCAAAACACAACTGTGTCCATTCTTTTGACCACGTGCATCGGCGCGCCCAGTTATATTCCTGTTGCCCCTATCCGCAAATCCGATCGCTCTTCCGCATGATGTCACGCGTTGAACTCTGATGTTATGTCCCTAGGGCGTGAATATTCTAAAAGCGGTGATCTTTGAGTGGCATCCCCCTTTGGCCATAGGTAAAGTCTCCGGCAATCACGAGCAGGCGACCCCTTCAATTACTCGTGCCCTTCGATCGAGTTTTCACCTGAACTAATGTTTTTCTGTTACTCTTTGATACATTCCCGTTGTACTTACTTCACATTTAGGCCGTGTCATGCACGACTTCTGCTGCGCTACTGAATCCCCATGATGAAGAAGTACCTCGCATGGAGAGATCTTGAATTGGTGGGTTGACTTTTGCTGTGCATAGCCCCCTTCCCGGAATCTCGCGCCGTGTTCTAATTGCACAATTTCTCCAGCCCACAATTACAAATCCTTCTGGGAAAAATTTATTCCCTTCCTGTCGACATCATTGTGCCAATTATAGGGTTTCCTATTAGACTCTGATCATTCCTGTCTCAAAGTGCATCCGTGGTTTACATGCGTTCCCTGGGGGATTCTGTTCCCGGATGCGCGAAAAACAGACCCGGATCTTCGAAATAGCTTCCCCAATGGCTCTTTTTGAGCCCAGCCTGACTACATTAATCATTTCCGCGCTTACCTCAATTACCTCATTCAGTGTCAGGTGAACCTTGGAACGCCGCGAAATTCCAAGTAAATCTAACTTTTTTTCTTATCAAAAGGCAGCCGTTCGCTGAAACCATTTTTGCAATCTCACCCCCGTCTCGCTTTCGCTTTCCTCTTTTTTTCGTATTTTGTTACAGTTTGGAAAAAGTCTTTGGCGCTTGAGTGCCGATCACTGAAACAAGCAAGGGCAAAAAGAGGGAAATGTTTTCGTCTATGCCTGAATTTTGGACATTGCCATCGCCCAAATATCACCAGCGTACAGGCGTACTCTTTACGTCTCCTGAAAACAAGCACTTTGAAGCGGTCTTCTGGTGTGTTAGAAGCACAAGTCGGTGAAAATAGATATTTTCTCTCAAGCACTCTTATACAACTCAGAAGGTTGTTAAGCGTTTGTCTGGTCATTTTCTTTCTAAGCTCTACTTATGGAAGTTGAGAGCATTGGTTCAAATCATTGGATTAGGTTTTATCAAAATCCTTTTCTTCTTGGGAGGTCGGTTTGAAGATGATGGTGAGAAGCGCTTCGTCACCTCGGTCGACCTCAGCAGTTCGGACAATTGCAAATACCACAACAGTGTTTGCTCGGCCAGTCTGCCCGCCAGGCAGCACCAAATCTCTCTTTTTTTCACAGCCTCTTCCTCAGAATCGATTGACTGTTTCTTAGGAGTCTGATTTGATACAGAACAAATTCCACACAACCACGCAATCAGTTCGAGATTACTTGCCCAGAATAGAAGTGTTGATTCAAAATAACAGCTGATATTTGCTTACTCATCCTTTCCTTCGCAACGAATGTAGGAATTTCCCCCAAGCACTCCTTCTCTCAGTGATCAACCTTTCCGCTCTAAAAGAACACGGATGATACATGTCTATCTATTTCAGTCAAGTCTTTGACAACAGGAATGTTTGATGTAGTTTTTTTGCTCCTTCCACTTGGTCATTCCGTCGCTACCGTTTTATTCCGTCGCAAACCTTTTATAAAAGAGCGTGTGATTGATTGAGAAATTGGGCGAATGTGTCGCAACAGAGTTCAAGCGATCATCTGACTCGGAAGTGTAAGATAGCAGCGATAACGCCTTCGTTTCTTCCGCGAGCATCTCACAATGGCGCAAAAACACATGACGTCACTCTTTTATACCGGCTACTCTCTTTTGATCTGCACTGTATATCGATCGCGCCAGCTGCCTCGTGCCACTCTGTTTGTGTTGTATTTACCTAGGCGCGCCCAGGTTACCCCCTTCGATCCTCCGTGACCTCTCCTTCTCCCGCATCGCTTCATGGGATATCTAGAATCCTAGATATCCCTTTTGTTTCTTCTAATATGGATTATTAAAATGGACAGTTTCTAAATATGGACAATATTTGATTGGTTGAAATCTCATATAATCTCATGTTTTCGCTTGTAATTATCAAAAGTGCAATTGTTTCTGAATTCCTACACTTATTGAAGCCAATTTTCGGTAACCACAAACCGCGGAAGAAAATAAGTAATAGAGTGGTCGCAGTCTGACCTTTCTAACGAAAACACACTGAATCAGAGATCCTAGTATGTTTACACCTCCAAGTCCAGGAGATGTTGTGCCCGTGCGACAACCCCTTCAGTTGAGTTGTCGCCGCCCTAAACTCAAAAAGTCTCAACAGCGTGCGCCTTCGGTCACTTTCCCAATTGTTTTCATCAGTAAGTGAACCCTGAAAGTGCTGACTGAGTCTAGGCTTTCCTATTTTTCTTTTTCGCTGACGTGGAAATTTGTCAAAGTGCTGGCAGATTAGCTTTCCGCACCGGCTCAAGGCGACCAACGAAGATTGTAGTAGCTCTTTTGCGATATTTGCGAAAAACTTTCACAAGCATCGGAAGCGTAAACAAAAACACGCGGAATAAAGAAAATTTTCCCGTGAATCCTGAGAAGATTCCAGGAAATAGGATGAAGCCTGGACGTGTGTGAGGTGACTCGCACGTCAATTACAGCTGAAGATCTCTCGCTGACGAAGGTAGTCTCGGTGTGTTGTGGCACTGCCGCGGGCCCGCCACGTATTGATCGCAGCCTTGTTTCGGTCGCAACTCGCTTCACATCCCAGTCCGATGCACTTTAACCTTTCTGATCAGCTTCACCCCTTGACGCGTCGCGCCGCATCGCATCTCCTCCAAGAAGCTCTCTTTTTCTCCTCTTTCGGCGCGCCCTCTTTTCATTTCGTAGTGTCTCTCTCGTGTCCAGGGCGATTTGTCACCAGCGACACACTGTGATCACCACCCGCGTCAATACGACACAGGCAGACCTTTTCATGTACCGTCAGGTAATTGGAACTCTTTGCTACGTAGAGATTTTCAATCTGTAGTGTAAAGACCCTGTTCTCATTGACCTTTACAACCGCGCGCTACAGTACACCAAGGGAAAGTGGACGCTGTCTTGCATAATAAACGACCTTTCACTCAAAAAATGGGATTTACGCCAAGTTTCGGTTGCAGATTTTTCCTGTTTTGCCGTTTTTTGTACTTTCAAGGCGATTACAACGACCCCACGTGGAGTGCACTAAAACGAAGCCACGGATCAGCTTCAGAGATTAATTCTATCTTTTCGTCAGTGAAAACGTTAACTTTACTCTAATGTTAACCTATGTGTAAAGACTTTCCGTATGAAAGCAAATTCTGATTACTCAATGTATCTATTCACAAGTTAAGTGAAAAACGTTATTATTTGTTCAGTTGAAGATGAAAAATTCAGTTTTCCCGTGGTTTGGAATAGTTGGAAGCAAAAATGCATATTTTGCGTTCGCTTAAAAATGTGAGAAATGTTCGACAATTACAAATGCCGGATGTTTTCGTCCGCTGCCACGTGCGTGAGCTGTTCTCGGTCTCAAAACCCGACTGACCCGCCCTCTTTTTGCTCCCCTGTGATGCCATATGGTGGCGGTCTCATTTCCGCATTTTACACATCCGCTTGCCTTCAGTTTTCGGGAGAGGAAGTTACAGCGGCCCCCAGAACGCCTCGTTGTTGTCCTTTGCGCGTTTATATTTATTATGCGTCAACCAACTAATCGCTCATCTTTCAGGATAGCCCGGCTCTGGCGTGTCAGGCCCCTTTGCTTCCTCGCGCCGTTCCTGGCGCCACTGAGTGGTCAGCAGCACTGGCCTCCCCGCCACCCACTACAAACTTCCCCACCGGGTACGTTTCTGATCATCCACAATTATCTCTTGCCTAATTAGCCCTAATTAGCTTCACGCTTTTCACAAAGCCTCTTTCTAATCGGGTAATAATGAAATTTGGTTTTGGTACTTGGTCCCCAAAAAATAACAAAGAACGCGAAAATGGTCTGTCATTTCCTCATCGCTGCTTTCGTTGGCGTTTGCAGCGGCACAAAAAAGTGAAGATAAGACGGCAGACTAAAGACGCAGTAATTTCCTTGTTTGAAAACAGTCAGCAAACAGAACGCCTCGTGATAGCCCTTCTTCCAAGTCGCCTTCAAGAAATGAGGTTGCTCTTTCTTTTTAAAAGCGTGGGCTTATTTATTTATTTATTCGTTGCGAATCACAAATTTTGCCATTCGATTAGACGCCTAATCTTTGCTCACTGAAGCTCTTTCGCGTTGCTAATTGGCTATATTCTTGGGCGGCGACGCATAATCATGATCATATCGTAGTTTTTGCAGGTCAACGAGGCTGACACAATCCGGGGCGTCTGCATTCACTGCTGTACCCACGGCTCTAGTAACAGGAGGAAATCCCCTCTCTGTTCTGCCCTCCGTTTACCCCGGGCTCATGTGTCTCCCTGCCTTCATTGAGAGACTTAACGCCTCAATCATGCTCCGAAACCCATTGACCAATACGTTCAAGCCAATCCCAAACAATGACAGGTAAGTGCTCCCCCAGGTATTCCTTAATGATTCTTGTTCAGAATGGATGTGGCCAGGTTTCGGGTCAAAGACCCAATGGAATGGCTGGTTGATGACGTCGTTCCCTGGATCATGGATGTCGCAAAAAGGCATAGAATCCCTTATGAGGATATGAATATGCATCAGGTACACGAACAACCGAGGGATTCAGCAAAGACATGTTTCAGTTCGCCTCCCTCACAGGCAAACAGCTCACAGAGATGTCCGAGGAACAGTTCATTCAAAAGGACCCTAACTACGGTTCCTTAATATACAGAGACTTTAAAAAAGTATCAGGTGAGATCAATTCCCAACACTATGACTTTTCTAATTCAGAAG
The DNA here is from genome assembly GCA_001513535.1 of Oscheius sp. TEL-2014. Lineage (NCBI taxonomy): Eukaryota > Metazoa > Nematoda > Chromadorea > Rhabditida > Rhabditidae > Oscheius > Oscheius sp. TEL-2014. The sequence goes on along the minus strand of LNBV01019706.1, from coordinate 2,898 downwards.
AAACTCTTCTCGATGACTTTATCAAAAAGTACCCGACCGAGGAGGAACCGACCATGATTCCTCCGTCGACGTCTTTTGATCTCCCGAAGCCTCAGCCTACTCTCTTGCCCTCGCCACTTCATCCAGTTCCTGTGCAGCCGCCCCAGCTGCAAGCACAACTAACCACCACGCTGACGGCGCCGCTGCATACGACATTGCACTCGCCTCTGCAGACGAATGCATTGAATCAGAACCTCATTCAAGGATTACATGATCTCCAAACAGCTCAACTACAACAAACGGTACAATTGCAACAGTCCTTGACACAGTCACTCGCATCGACGTTAGCAGCAGGCTTGAATTCAGGTAAGAATCTCAGGAATTATAATCACCGTATTGGTTTAGTTTCAGGGTTGAGTCCAATGAGCATTCCGTTGATGCAGAACGGTCTCAGTCCCAGTTCGCCTTTGTTGTCGACAACCATACAGCCTCCCAAGCTGTCACCTCTCCCTATTCCATCTTCGCTACCTTCGAGCTCGTTAAACGCTTCGGCTGCTTGCGAACTTGGTCGTTACAACCACAACCCAGGCAGTGTCAGCAGCGACTACGATGGTTGGTTTTCAAACTCCACCTTTGCAAACGTTCAAAAACTGCGAATCATTTATTCCGAATCAGTGGATGCAGGTGTTTCGGGGTACAAATTAGGGACCGGCTATGCATGTGAGCTCTGATCTACTAGCCGTCAGCAGCCGCGCGGGGGGCTGTTTCAACGCCGCCTGGGGAGAACCTCCCCCGCTTCATAGACAACACGCCTGTCAGGTGCGGAAGCGAAGAAGGTTGGGGGCATTGCCGGCATTATTTTTTTCTCAGGGCGCATATAGGGATCAAACATCACGATGCCCACAATGTTTTCTGCGGGGACGCACTCGGTGTCAATCGGGAACAACACAGTTTGGCTGCCCTTAGCGGTAGAAAATGAACACATCCCTAGGGCAGCACGTGGTGTGACTGGGAAATTAGCTCGCCACGTCATTAAAATTGCGATCTAAGGAAAGCGAATTAGAGGAAGCTCCGCTCCCGCGCGACCAATGACGCCTTCTGGACTTTGGAAGGCGCAACCATTAGCGAAGCTGACCAGAAACCAGTGTGATTCTTTTAGGCGACGATAGACTGCATGAGGGCAAAATCAAGAAAAACCGCGACGGACGTCCGAGGAAGCGATCCCAACACACCAAGGGGAACAAGCTTTGGGAATTCATCAGAGACGCTCTCAAAGATCCAGACACGTGTCCTTCCGTCGTCCGGTAACCTAACCACCTAGTCAGTTATTCATGGAATGTTTTAGATGGGAAGATCCCGTTGAAGGCGTCTTTCGCATTGTGGAGTCGGAGAAGCTAGCCCGTCTCTGGGGTCAAAGGAAAAACAACACCAAGATGACCTATGAGAAGCTCAGTCGTGCCATGAGGTAAGTAACCAGATGTGTTGTCGTTTGTTGAACGACTGTTGTGAGTTCCCATCGTGTTGTCAATGCATAGATACGGAAGCCACGCTTATCCACGCGGCAATTGCAGCGCGCAGGAAGAAGGGCTCCCCTGTTTGCTCTTCTACTTCCAGAGGGTCAAATTTCGCCGCGGAATCCCGGAAATTGACGTCATTCTGTAGTAATTCTCTGATCTTAGTTGGTCTTTCGGCTAAAATAGGGAAATCTAGTTAGAGGAAATTGGGATCTTGTGATACGGAAAAGTTTCGCTTCTCTTTACAAATTAGGCGAATTCTTGTATATTTGAATACCTTGTGTTTTTAGATAAATGTGATCTTTGTCATTTGCAGTAAAAAGGCAATTGTCTTCCATATTTCATTGTTTCAAGTGCGTTCAGCATTCATAGTTGGCATTTTGTTTGTCTTCTTTGCTATTTTGCCCAGTGTACTTTCTGCCGTAGTGGAAAATCGCCAATGAAACAAAACAACAAAAAACAGTTATGCTAAAGACTCAAAAGCCAATTACCGACAGCTCTCTTTGGTGATCAGAGTTCGCTTTACAGCATAGTTTCCGGGGCTAAAACAGCAATCCGACCCGCACGTGAGAGACCCAGAACCCCGTTGTAACTAACACGAATGCATGTTGATTGATTACCTGAACCCTTGCACGAACCCTCCTTTTCAGAACCTACTACGAGAAGCAGATCCTCGTTCCGGTTCCAAAGACTGGGCTCTACCCGAAGAAACTCGTGTACAAATTTGGTCCCGGCGCCCACGGTTGGGACAAGATCAAGACAGAATTACAATGAGTCTTGGTAAGTTGAGTAAAACTCACAATACTTTCCCAAATTGCATGGTGGCTAACATGGAAAAGCATATTTCAAACGGATTGGTGGAGAAATTGGATGGTGACGGAGCATGAAACATCGTAAATTGAACTTCAAATAGAGGCCGAAATGATTTGTATGCTGTTTAGCTAATTAGGTGCACAGGTTGTAAAAACCTACTTTCATAGCCCATAGTATAAAGATATCTAAATTTGTAGCAAATTGTGACATTTTGCTGCTAAAATTGGCTTCCAAGGATTTTGCCTCCAAAGAGCCCTAACATAAACCTCTTACGGTCTATATTCAGAAATTCCACGAAATGATTATAAACCAGGGATATATTAATTTGTTTAATTTGTTTAATATGACATTTACGAATACTTGGAATTTACAACATTGAAACCTCTGATACGAAGTTATTTGGTGGATTATAGGACTAAAGAACGATATTTTGCTCACGAATTAAATACCCAAGTATATTTTATGTTCAAATGAGAGGGACAACCTTTTCTCACCATTCCCCCTCTAGTTAGTACTGAATTTGCTTAATTCTTGCAAACATATAAGAATACCAAGTACGATAATAGTTCCAATAGTCAAATGTTTATAAAAC
>LNBV01019666.1:0-11473 GCA_001513535.1 Oscheius sp. TEL-2014 | reverse complement strand
TCTCTCTCTCTCTGTTTTTCTCTCTCTACTCTCTGCCGTTTTTTTGTCTCTGACTCTTCCTCTCAATCTCTCTCCATGTACCTGTATGCCTCTGACTCTTTCTATGTCTCTAACCTCATAAAACTCTTAATTCAGATGATTTCCAAATTGCCGTATAATGATATAATTTTACCCCATTCCATAGGTCTCCAAAGAATTGTCACCATATGCCAATTCCCTCAACTTTTCTTCATGGCTACGGTAGCTAGCATCTCACAAGAAGCACCCCAATCATTTGTATTCTTTTCACTGATGACACGTGAGTTGTTTTCTTTATTTTGAAGCAGAGGTTCGATTGTGTGGTGGCGGAAGCCCATTGAAACAAGGTTGGTTAGGTTCTACCACGAAAGACTTTCTGGGAGAGTGCCCCTTCCATAAGATGTTTTTCAGAAGCTGCCGTATTTGGCTTTGTCGGCATTCTAGTTTGGACTACATTATCCTACCACCAAAAACTGGAGAATGCGAGACTCGGAATTGTGTAATACGATCGAACCGATTCAAGTACTTCCCCTCCAATCACACTCCTCCTTAAGGCCTTAAACCTTTGGTAGCGGAACACAAACGTGTAATTGGCGGATACCACTGACAATGACTCTTTTCAAAGATTTGGTAAACCGTTTTAGAATTAACGTCAGCCTGTTTTTCCTAACTGACGGCACACTGACGCGCTGGTATTGATAAGACAACAAATGTTGTTTACAACAACAGCTTAGATTGCGGTGGACAGTCCGCCCATGGTCGGTTTTCAAAGATATCGAATCCATTTTGTCGGACTCTTGAGCAAAGGTCGATGTTCGCTGATTTTGAGATCCCCACCGCAGAGAACGACCAAGTTCATACGCGTCATAGGATTTACTCGTTCAACAGCAAACAAACAACAGTCTAGACAACCTAAAACAATTAACCATATGTATATTCAGTGGAAAACGCCGAGGAGATCTTGCTCGCGGAAGATGGAATATTCCTTGTCGTCGACGACAACCTGAAAAATGAGGGATTAGCTAGTTTTAGCATGTAAAATTCGTTTAAAACCGAACCAGGATACAGATTTGTGTATTTTTAAAATCCAGCGACGCGCAAAAGCTTGCATTCGCTTTGGTTGTTTTACAGAAACGCAGATGCAAAAAACGCTAACTGTAAAAAAAAGCACGACGAATCGCGAACTGTCAAATCGCAAAAAACCATTCCCGGACGTTCTTGGCAAGAAAAACTAGAGCTTCATCTTAATGCGTGGCAACTGGACGGGCAAGAATTCAGCTGTTGACGTTTAGAGCGTGTCAAAGCAAAAAAAAATCTTGGACATTTTCCCAAGAACGCCGGAACACGTCATCAAGACGCACCTTGCCACCAAAGACTCATTATGCTCAGACAATGAGTAGAATTCACCACCATTCACAGGGCAAAACTCAAAGCTACCAACCTTGGTGCCCCCGTACTCGGGGAGCAGGACGCGATCACCAGACTTCACGGAGAGGGGGACGAGCTCTCCCTTCTCGTTGCGGATTCCAGGGCCGGCAGCGACTACGGTGGCTTCAAGAACCTAAAAGTCCGTAGTACAAATGTTAAATTCATGATGAATACTGCAAGGTAGCCTGGTGGCGTACAGACCCTTGGCAAGCCAGCCTTCGATTTAGGTACCCAAACTGGGGTTTAGAATTCGTCTGCTGAAGTTTCACAGCACACGACTTTCTACAGAGAATGCCAGGATAGCGTTCGGGACCGGATGAGCTGGCTTCTTGAGAAGAACGTGTTTCTGCCGCCCAGGAGACCACGAAGAGTAAGACTCACCTTTCCCTGGGCCTTCTCGGGAAGCATAATTCCTCCCTTGGTCTTCGTCTCAGCAGCGATCCTCTCGATAAGAACGCGGTCATGGAGGGGCTTGAACGACTTGAGGAGGTCGCTAGCCTGCAAAATCTTGTTCAAACGGGGTTATTTTTAATTTTTATTCTTTCTAGACGTAATTTTTTAATTAATTACTATTTTACAACACTAATTAACAAAAAAACTTACAGCAGCTCGTCGGAGGGCGGACAGGAACATGGTTACTCTCTGATGCAAAACTTGCGCCAAGGAAGGACAGACTTTGCACCCGGCGGTCTGACACTGACAAAGTGGGCGGGGCTTCAAAGCTTTTAGCCAATCAGAGAGCAGTTCGGGAAGCTTCCTCTGCGTCTTTGCCGCCGCACCGCCCAGGGGCCAGTCGGTCGCGGCTGGCGCAGTCTAGGTCGCCGACTTTCTTTTGCATCAACAGAGGATTTTGAAGTCTCCATTTAGTTTCTTGCTGTCATTTTTGTCTATTTTTGCTAATTAACGTTGAAAAAATGATGAAAAACTACTTAATTATTCATAGAAATAGTCTAAGGTGTTAAAACTTTTGCGCAAACGTCAGTATTTTAGGGAAACCTGCCGAAAAACGACTGCTTTTTGCGGAAAACTCGTTATCACATTGTTTGTAACTAATTGTACACCAGTCGTTGGCGCTGTGCATGTTTGTCTCGGCTGGCGCAATCTAGGTAGCCAACTTTCTTTTGCATTAACCCGGGTTTTGAAGTCTTCATTGTGTTTTTTTTCGGTTGATTTTTGATAACTGCTAGAAAATTAAGTTAAACACTCAAAATTTGAAATTAATCTGCAAAAAACATTGAAAATTTACGTTATCACCGTGTTTTGTTCTCGCAGTAACTCTATTTACTTCCTCCCATCAAACAGTGTGCCGCAATTTCGCGTAAACGCGCGTCAGTACACAAAGAATTTTATCTGATCTCTGTTGTGAACCCGCCTTTGTTTCAGTTCCTTTTCAACCGATCGTTTCGGACATGCTTCGTGCCAGCAAATCTGCTCTGCGTAACGCCACCAGGTTCTACGCCAAGGACGTCAAGTTCGGAGCTGATGGCCGCAAGGCTATGCTCGTTGGAGTCGACCTCCTCGCTGATGCGGTCTCTGTCACTATGGGTCCTAAGGTATCGTTGATCCATTTGGCTATAACCACCCTTTTTTAGGGAAGGAATGTCATCATCGAGCAGTCCTGGGGAAGCCCGAAAATAACCAAGGACGGAGTCACTGTCGCCAAGTCCATCGATCTCAAGGATAAGTACCACAACATGGGAGCCAAGCTCATCCAGGTAGCGATCCTAAATCTCGTTTGCTAATGTTTGGTTTAGGATGTCGCCAACAAGGCTAACGAGGAGGCTGGAGATGGTACCACCTGCGCCACCGTGCTCGCTCGCGCCATCGCCAAGGAGGGTTTCGAGAGCATCAGCAAGGGAGCCAACGCCGTCGAGATCAGGCGCGGAGTTATGGCCGCCGTTGATGTTGTCGTCGCCGAGCTCAAGAGCCTGAGCAAGCAGGTCACAACCCCCGAGGAGATCGCCCAGGTTGCCACCATCTCCGCCAACGGAGACAACGCCATCGGAGGCTTGATTTCTGAGGCCATGAAGAAGGTTTGTTGCGTAGATTTAATGGTTTTAAATACTACTTTAAAGGTTGGAAAGAAGGGAGTTATTACCGTGAAGGATGGAAAGACCCTCACCGACGAGCTGGAACTCATCGAGGGAATGAAGTTCGACCGTGGATACATCTCCCCCTACTTCATCAACACCTCCAAGGGAGCCAAGGTCAGTCACTATCAGTGCTTCTTGTGTAATCTTATCATTAAGGTCGAATTCGAGAAGGCGCTGGTTCTGTTGAGCGAGAAGAAGATCAGCCAGGTCCAGGACATCGTCCCCGCTCTTGAGCTGGCCAACAAGTTTAGGAAGCCCCTCGTTATCATCGCCGAGGATGTCGATGGAGAGGCTCTCACCACCTTGGTTCTTAACCGCCTGAAGGTATTTGACGTTGTTGAATTGTTTCACATTTGTCTGCTTAGGTCGGCCTCCAGGTCGTTGCCGTCAAGGCCCCCGGATTCGGAGACAACCGCAAGAACACCCTCAAGGATATGGCTATTGCCACTGGAGGTACCATCTTCGGAGATGACTCCAACCTCACCAAGCTTGAGGACATCCAGGCCAACGACTTCGGAGAGGTATTGCTAACTTACGTTGCCAATGATTTATCTTTGTTTTGTAGCTCGAAGAGGTTACTATCACCAAGGACGACACTCTCCTTCTCCGCGGAAAGGGAGACCCCGCTGAGATTGAGAAGCGCATTGAGCAAATCAACGACGAGGTCGAGGGATCCACCAGCGAGTACGAGAAGGTAGTGTGGCTTGCGTATTTGGTCTAATACGTGTTTTGCAGGAGAAGCTCCAGGAGCGTCTGGCCAAGCTCTCCAGGGGAGTCGCTGTTCTGAAGATCGGAGGAGCTTCCGAGGTTGAGGTCGGAGAGAAGAAGGATAGGGTTACCGACGCCCTCTGCGCTACCCGCGCCGCCATTGAGGAGGGTATCGTTCCCGGAGGAGGAGTTGCCCTGCTCAGGTCTCTTAAGGCCCTCGACAGCTTCAAGGTACCTTTTCTTCAGATGGTTTCGCTATTTGCTTGATTCAGGCCCCCAACGAGGACCAGCAGGTCGGAGTGAACATCGTCAAGAAGGCCATCAGGCAGCCCATTTCCACCATCGTCAGGAACGCCGGACTCGAGCCTGCCTCCATCGTCGAGAAGGTCCTCCTCAACGAGAACGTCTCCTTCGGATATGATGCCCTCAACGACAAGTTCGTCAACATGTTCGAGGCCGGAATCATCGACCCCACCAAGGTTTGTTTTCCCTGTCTTGTTCTTATAATTATCTTTGTTTCAGGTCGTCCGCACTGCCCTCCAGGACGCTTCCGGCGTCGCCTCCCTCCTCGCCACCACCGAGTGCGTCGTCACCGAGATCCCTAAGGAAGAGCCCGCCGCCGCCGGTGGCATGCCTGGCATGGGCGGTATGGGAGGAATGGGTGGCATGGGCGGTGGAATGTTCTAAGCCCCCTACACCATGGTTGAAAATCCTTGATACTCATTTTTCGTTTTGTAGGCTGTTTTAGTTAATTAGACTGTTGTTGTTCATAAGTTATAGACACGTTTTGTTGTTGAAATTTTATTCCCCTGAAGATGAAAACTTTCATGACTTTTTAAGTACGAAGATTGTGAGATAGTGTGTAAATGTAAGAGGGACAGGGAAATACATAAGATAAAATTTATTCCATTTAAAACCCTTCACGATTTGTACGAAAGAATCTTGGCTTCTGAATGCTGGATCGCCGGCTGGCCGAATTTCAGCTCTGCCCGCTTCAGGAATGCTCCAACCATGGTCTTCACAACTAAATTAAATATTTAACAAATATTCAAGTTACAAAACGAACCCTGATCGAAAAATAGATGGGCGATGCGGGCGTGGAGATTCGAGCGGAACTCGAAGCACAACTCGTAGTGGAGGGTGCAGGTTTTGTCGTTCTCCTTCAGTCCTTCGGCGAAACGGAACGTGGTTTCCAGCTTCCGGAACATGCTGTCATCGATGCATACGGACTGAAAATTGGGGTTTACATAGGAAAGTTTAAATTTAGCGGCATTTTGACAGTCCTTTAAGTCAACCTGATAAAGCAAAAAGCTTAAAATGTGAAAATGCCGGCGGAAATAATAATGCCAATCGTGTAAATTTAGAATCACATTGACCTCAATCTTCCAAAATCATCCAAGAGCGGCCTGAGGTTGTTAAAATTCCATACAAGCGGCCTGAGGTGTGCAAGATCCCTTACAAGCGGCCTGAGGTTTCGCAATTCCTACAGAAACGGTCTGATACTGCCAATATTTGCTTCGAAGCGGCCTAAGACTGAATCCAACAGAAGCGGCCTGAGGTTTGCATTTTCGTAAATGCGGCCCGAGGTTGCACAAATTCTTTAGAAGAGGTAGCCAAGAACCCCTACAAGCGGCCTGACGTTACCCAAATTTCTTAGAGGCGGTCTGATACTGCCAATATTTCATTGGAAGCGTGAAAATCCCACAGACGTGGTCTGAGGTCGCATTCTCGTAAAGGCGGCCAGGCGTTGTTGAAATACAAAAAAGGGTTAAAATCCCAAAAAGCGGCCGGAGTTTGCTAATTTCTCTTAGAAGCGGCCTGAGGTTGCCAATGTCTCTTAGGAGCGGCCTGAGGATGCTTATCCAGATGCCTTAGAAGCGGCCTAAGGTTGGCGAAATCTTCTATAAGCGACCTCTAGTTGTCAAATTCACACTGAAGCGGCCTGAGGATGTCCAGAAGCGGCTTGATGCAGCCCAAAAGGGCTATTTTGAAACCCACATGTACAACCGCGGGAGGGAGGAAGGTGACACGGCTGGTGTAGCTCTCAACCAGTGGCGGGAATCCTGAAAATGGGAACTTATTCAATAATCTCCGAGCCGGCCCGTTCTCAAAGCACAAGGCCACCGGCCGGGATCGAACCCTGCCCCCAAATCTCTTACCTATTTCTAACTGGGCCAGCTTCGAGTACTTTTCCACCTGGGTCACGTCCGACCGGCGGCACCAGGGCACGAATTCGCGGTATTCGCTCACATTCTCCACCACGCTGTACATCTGCTCGCGAGAAAATCTAAAGATTAAAGGACTGTGTGCAGAATGGGGCTAGAGTATACCCGATTAGGCGCTCCTCGGCGTAGCTCATCTCCTTCTCCCGGGGGGTTAGGTTAGTATAGGGCCTAGAACTACGCGGTAGCAACCGCAGCACCTTCAACATCTGAAAAATGGCAAATAGACCTTTAAGAAATCGACCGTTTTGGGACTAACGGTACCCAATTCTTGAATAAATCGATCATTATGGGACCCAATGTACCTAGACGTTTAAAAAATCGATCGTAATGGGACCAAAGTAACCTAGATCCTTGAAAAATCAATCGCGATGGGAGCCAGAATGCCTAGACCGTTAAAAAATCGATAACGGATGGATCCAAAGAACACAGACCTTTAGCTAATCGATATTTTCGGGTAATCGAACATTTAAGAGATCAATCGTTATGGGACCCAAGGTATTCAAACGTTTAAGAAATCGATCTTCATGTGACTCAATGTATGCTACCCGTTATCTGGTCGTCGGGGGACCCAAACATTTAAGAAATCGATCGTTTGGGGTCTCTCGGCACTCATACCTTTAACAAATCGATCGTTATAGAAACCAAGGTGCCTACACCTTTAAAAAAATCAATAGTTATAGGACCCAGTATACCCAACCCATATGAAATCGATCGTTTTGAGTGCTAGTGTAACGAAACTTCTAAGAAATCCATCGCTATGGGACCCAAGAAACTTAGAATATTAACAAATCGATCGTGAAAGAACCCATGCGACTTCGACCTTTAAGAAAACCCAATCGTTACGGGACCCAAGGCAACGTACTCATTAATATCCTTTTTAAAATCAATCAATAGCCAGAAAAATCAATCGATATTACACAAAACTGTTTGTTTCTACAAACCAATAGGGCGGAATCAAACTACAAACTAGATTCACGCAAACAATTGTTATGGGACCCAAGGGCACTTAAAACTTTCTAAAATTGTGGTATTTTTTGGACGCAACCATCTGTATATCCCGAAATCGATAAACAAAGTTGGAACAAAGCTATTTACTCTGCATCCGCCACCTCCGGAATGACTATCATATCACAAATATCCTGTAGAGTGCTATTTTCATACACGGGTTCCTCCTCTTCCTCTTCGAAAGAACCACGATTCGCCGCGTCGTCTTCGATGCGAAAGGCGGCCGGCGCCAGGGGTGAAATCACAGTTTCCCTCTGCTCCAGACACTGCAGATTGTGGTCATTGGCCAGGAGGCGGTGTCTGCCCATCATATGAGCTATTTTACCCTGAAAACCATGCTTTCAAGGCAAAAATTGGGGGCAGGAACCTTGGCTGAATTGAGGAGGACTCCGCAGACGAGGCATTGGGAGGCGGTGGCTCTGCGAGAGACGTCGTGATGGGCGTAGGAGAGGTGGAAGGCGAGGACCTGGAAAGAGGGATTGAGAAAAAGAACTCCGAGGCAGTGAAAATGAGCGGCCTGAGGTTACCAATGGTACTTAAAAGCGGCCTGAGGTTGATAATATCCCTTACCAGCGGCCTGAGGTTGCCAATTTAAAAGCTTTAAGCCCTAAAAAGCGGTCTAAAAGCGCCCAAATCAGTTAAAAGCGGCATAAGTTTACAAACTTCACTTAGAAGCGGCTTGATGTTACCAGCTTCCGTTCGGTGCGGCCTGATGTTGCCATAAATACAAGCAAACTGAAATTGTCAAGATCTCTTAGAAGCCTAGCCTGAGGTTACCCAGTTATCATAGGGCTACCAAAGATGGCTAAACCCATTAGAAGCGGCCTTATGTTGTAAACATAAACTACATGTGGCCTGTGTTTGAAAAATTTCTTGAAAGCGGCCTTTGATGACAAAAATAAGCAAAAATCGGCCTTTAAAAGCGCATTCAAATGCGGTCCAAATGCGCTCAGATCTAAGGCTGGCAACATCTCTTACAAGCGGCCTGAGGCTACCAAAATCGATAAAACGCGGCCTAAGGTTGTACTGATCGCTAAGACGCACTCAGATCCAATAGAAGCGGCCTAAGGTTGTCAAGATCCCTCAAAAGCGGTCTGACTTCACAAAGGTCCATTAGCAGCGGTCTGAGGGTGCCAAAATCCATTTTAAAAGCAGTCACATGTAACTACAGCACATCAAAAGCGGCCTGAGGTTGCCGAAACGCCTTATAAGCGGTATGAGGTTGTCAAAATAAAAGAACTCACATGTAAACTATCAAACACGCGGCCACACATGGACACTCCGCAGGTAAGATCCTCCACGTTGCACTGAAGCCTTGTGTTGTTGGCGAGCCTCATCCGAATCGAAAAAACCGAAGTGGCGTCATCACTGGCCGTTCGACAGCGCGTCTGAGTACCGTATGTACTACAAAACACTACCGTAATCCCTACCATCATATTATTCCTGCCGGCGTACTTCATGGCGATCAGATCCACGTAGGCTCTTCCTTCCATCCCCGTGTCGTAGTGGAGGAGTTTGGGCACTGGCGCAGCGGCCTGGTCCAATTTGTGCTGGGCGATCAGACGACGCTTACGGTGGCTGAGGGTGGGCTTCGTGACGGGACCTAAAAACGTCGCATAAATTGATTATAGTGCCCTTCGTTTTAGGTAGCCTATGACCGCCTCGCAAGGATCTGGGCATCCTCAGGCCGCTTCTAAAGCCGCAGGAAAACCACAGGCCGCTTCAAAGGGATGTTGGTCAATCTCAAGCGGCTTCGAATGGATCTGGGCATCCTCAGGTCGCTTTGAATAAATATGAGAATTCTCCGGATGCTTCTAAGACATTTTGGTACCCACTGGTCGCTTTTAAGGAATTATGTCAGCCTCGGGCCGCTTCTGAGGCATCATGGTAGCCTATGGCCGCTTCGAATAAATATAAGAATTCTCAGGAAGCTAATACGGCATCATGGAAACCACAGACCGCTTCAAAGGTATGTTGGTGAACCCAAAGCCGCATCGAATGAATTTAGGCATCCTAAGGCCGCTTCAAATGAATATAAGCATTCCCAGGCCGCTTCTAAGGCCTCTGGGTAGCCTATGGCCGCCTAAAAAGAGATGCTGGTCAACCAAAGTCGCTTCGAATGATTCTAGACATCCTACGGCCGCTTCTAGAGAACTATGAGAGCCTCAGTCTGAGCCATAAGGGCAACCTCAGGCCGCTTCTACGGAAACATTTCATGCAGGTCTTAAGGCTCTAATTAGACGACAAGTTCGACTTAGTCCTTTAACAGTCCCTTATTCTGAAGCCTGAATGCGAGAACCAGAATTCCTTTAAACTAGAATCCAACAGTCAGAAGTGGTACCCCACGGTTGTCAATAAAACTCCAATTTTAAAGGATTGTGAGACCCTGAGGACCCTTTAAAGCCAATTCGTTCTCGCTAGTGCTAGCCGGATGACTAAACAATTTTGCAAATATTGACAGCCGGGTGGCACACAATGAGGATGAATCAATTCCCGCTTATTGACAGCCGAGTGACGCCAAAATTACAGTACTGCTGGTGACAGCCGTTTAAAAAGCTACTTTAAAATTTTCGATAACACTTGATAAAAACGCCCATTTAACCGATTTCAAGTATCACCAGCTGGCTGAATAAACAAATTTGTAACTATTGACAGCCGGCTGGCATGAAGTAGACAAAAATGTGTTTCGTGCTATTGACAGCTATGTGGTTTGAGTATTAGTGGTAATATATAGTCCTTTAACTAAGAAAGTTGTGGGCATGGCTAAAAATACTCCGACAGGACGTACGGCAGTCCTTTAAGGGTAATATTGGTTTAAAGGGACCATCATGGACCATTTAGGGTTGGAACAAATCCAGAGTTCAAATTTTGCACTAATGGAAAACGGGCCGGCACGGATAGTGAAAAACCATAAGATGGGATTGAAGAATAGGGATACGGTGCTCTTCATGAGAATTGAAACGCACTTCGGGACCCAAAGCATGCAATTCGTGACTGAATTTCTCTGTAATGTCGATATTGATTGACAATTTTCCAGTTTGAAAACAGTCCTTTAACAGGGATCCCTTTTATGGCAGCAAGTCCCCGTCGTGGTCGAAAGAGTCCTTCAAAGGTACCATTATGGTCCATTTAACAAAAAAAAAAACGGGGCGCGCCCGTCCTTCTCGGCCCGGATAGTAAAAACTTCGTCCCGTCGCTCAAAAGCGTTATTTTCCCCTCGTCTACCCTCCAAAACACTTCAATTTCCAGCTTAGCGGGTATTACGCACCAGTCGATCGTGAGTCATGGTCTCGCAGCGATGAACAAGAAGGTCGACATTCCGCCGTTGACGGCGGCGCTTCCATTCTGCAGTTAACAAATGATTACGCAATAGAACCCAGGAATAGAAATCAATAGGAAGGTGACCAAGGTGTACTGTAGTCTCAAAATCGATCGATTGATAGCGGTTTATGGTGTACAAAGAGAAGGGAGATCACAAATTAATCAATAGATCACAGAGTAGATCACATGTCAGAGGCGTCTTTGGGCGTGGGAGGGAAGTGGGTCTCGCAGAGCATGGCCAGGTCCGAGTGGAGGGCGAACTCGGCCTGCTGCGCCAGTTCGATGTTCTGCTGGGAGGCGAAGGTTGAGCCTAAACAAAAGAGGGGTTAAGGCCTTAAATTAAGAAAACCTTGGTGGGAAGAGCCGACGCAGACGTTCTGGAGGTAGGCCATCTGACTGGAGAGCACCTGGTGGATGTTGGTCAGCTTCGTTTTGAACTGCTGCGAAGACTCCTCCATCTTTCCCTGGAATGGGGAAAATTGTTAAAGAAGAACCTGCAGTTCCCCAACAAACCGTTGTTTGTCACATTGGGTCGATATTTTCATACCCTAGAAGCTCAGACATATTAGGAAGCTTCCAAGGGTTTTTGTGCAACCTCAGGCCGCTTCTAAGGAACACATGCATACATGAACAAGGGGCCCACCCCTCTCTGAAAGCGCAACCCCACCATCAGCT
>LNBV01019457.1:0-10154 GCA_001513535.1 Oscheius sp. TEL-2014 | reverse complement strand
GCTCAAGCCTTAATTAAAAATATAAAAGGAATTATTTAAACAATATCTTTGAAACTGAAGGGAAAAAATTCAAAGAAAGTAAAAAAGAGGTTATATTTGGATGGGTCGGGGTCTTGCGAGAAAGAGGTGATTTAAGGGGCGCAGTGGGTCGTTACGCACAGTGCGCTGATGGTTCAAAGGCAAAAAGCGCGCTGCACTCACGTGACCAAGGATCAAACCCTCCTGGAGACATTTCTCCCTTTCTTCGATTTCCCTCCGATTTCCTCATGCTTATCTCGCTATGGTGTACGAATGGCATGGAAAACACAAAAACAACGAAATAGAATGCATGCAAAGTACAAAGAGAAGTCAGTTGTTCAAGTGACAGCCGTGTGGTTCGATGAAAGGTTAAAGGTTCCGCCCCGATCCCGGATGCCCCGCGGTCTCCGCCCATTAAACCATTTCCCCATTCTCTACCAATTATAGGTTTTCCCTATTTTTATTTATTCCTGCTTTTATTATGATGTTATTCGATTCTTTTGGTAAAAATAAGAATGTATAACTAGATTGGCAAACTATAATTTTGCTATTTTTTGAGCATTGCCTACTTATACAGCCGCATTTTCTTCTTTCACCTAGTTGCTTTTTTGTTGAAGAGTTTGCGCTTTCGTTTTTAGGCTTTAGGCCCTGTGTAGGAATGTTTTTCATTGCTATGTAGCAAATCGCCAGCCGCGACAACTTTGCATTTCATCCGTTGCATCTGTTTCGTTTTATAAAGCAGTTCATACCTGTTTGATTTATTTTTTTTTTCAATTCAATTTTCAAAGTGTTACTTCAGATTCTCAGCAGTTATGGTGCGCACCTGTCCACACTGTGGATGCTCAGACATAGATGAAGATTCCGCCAGAGGTTAAAAAAATTCTTTTTCCTCCCTAAACTCCCTTTCTTCAGGAGATGCGACCTGTATGGGTTGTGGAACCGTGCTGGAGGAGAATGTGGTGGTGTCCGAGAACCAATTCCAGGAAAGAGCCGGTGGCAGTGGACACACCCTAGTCGGTAGGAGTTCTTTTCTTACTCTGTCATAAGGGGCATTCCAGGTCAGTTCGTGTCAATGGAACGCCAGAGCCACACTTTGCAAGGAGTGCCTGGACTGGTCTCACAGGAATCCAGGGAAATCACTTACCAGAAGGGTAAAAGATTGATAGAGGAGGTAATTCCCGATCCTTTTCTCTACTTATTCCATATTTAGATTGCCAGTCAGCTCCGTATCAACCAGTTCTGCATTGACACCTCGTACAATTTCTTTAAAATGTGCGTTGTGAAGAATCTAACGCGTGGAAGGCTCAGGTTGGATACCAATCATGAAACCGTTAAATTATTCTATCTTCAGATCTCACGTTGTGGCTGCCTGTATGTACATGACGTGTCGTTTGGAGAACACCGCCCATTTGTTGTTGGACTTTAGTGACGTCACTCAGGTATTTTTTTATCATTTGTATTTACATTATGTTTATTCCAAATGTATAGGTCAATGTGTTCGACCTCGGTCGCACTCTGTCGTTTCTCTCCCGATCTCTTCGCATAAATCTGCCTTCCACGGATCCTTGTCTCTACATTATGCGCTTCGCCTGTCTTCTCGACTTTAATGATAAACAGAAGGAGGTTAGAATTTCTGGAAGCTAAATACTTTTCTACTTTAGGTTGTCAATCTGGCCACCCGACTGGTCGAAAGAATGAAGCGCGACTGGATCTCCACCGGTCGAAGACCCACTGGACTCTGCGGAGCCGCTCTCCTCATTGCTGCTAGGTTAGTAAGCCTATTGTTTAACGAGGACCCCTCAAAAAGTGAGGCGGTTGCATTTACGTGTACGCTCAGAATTCTGCAACGAATGCACAGAATTGACACTCTGAATAGTTTGAAATTTGGCTGTTTCGGGGTCATCGTCATGAGATCGATTCACTTCAGCGGCCCTTACAAGAACAAGTTTCATGCTCATGTCTACCGTTAGAGTAGGAAATTCTCAATTGCTGCCCTATGTTTAGCAACTGGCCCAATTTCAAATAACCTTTTGCTTCGAACGGGCGGCGATCGTGTCTGTGTTTATATTCCCATTTCCAGGGCGTACAATTTCAACCGTTCCATAAACGACATCGTCCGTGTGGTGCACATCAGTGAATCCGTGGTCAGGAAACGCCTCGATGAATTTAGCCAAACTGCCTCCGGCGCTCTGACCATCGATGAGTTCCAGTCTGTGGATCTTGTTGGTTTTCCGCTGCTTTAAGGTCTACACGAAGTGTTCAGAATGAAACGGAGGACCCTCCTGCTTTCCGTGAAGCACGGGAGAAGGCTGTGAAAGAAAAGCTGAAAGAGGAACAGAACCTGGCGGATGAGATGACCGACGAGGTGGGCGTAGCCTAGTCTGAGAGTAATACTGAGTTTCAGGTTCATCTGATGGAAGCACAAGTGGAGAAGGCTCTGGAGAAGAAGAGGAGGGAGAAGTTCAAAGGAACCCCCTACGCCAGAATGGTCACCGGAGTAGGTACGTAATGCATGCAGCTTTGTCTTTGAGCTTGCATTTTTAATAGGGACAGTGTCCCATTTATGTAAGAATATAGTTTTCTACCGTTGAATAGAACCCAAAGTTCCAGATGAGATCGGCGTTGGAAAGGCAGAGGCCAACTTGGTGAGGGACCAGATCATGGAGAGTGTCTACGAGGCGGCCGATGGACCGGAGAGCAAGAGGTTTTTCTATTTAACTTCCTTTGAAACGTTTTGTTCAGTATGTCTGCCGTTGCGAACTACGGCCCGACTCTGCAGTCGTTGGGCATAGCGCCGGTTCACAACCTTTCCTACTGCCACGAGCAGCCGCTGCCCACGGCGGACAACGTCAATGGAGACCTCGATTTGGACGGTGAGTCGGTCCAAAGTTATTGGGAGGAAAACCATAGCAACCGACCCGCCATAATAACATTTTTTGTGAACATTATAAATCCTTTCGTTTAGGGATAGACGACGATGAGATCGATAGCTACATCCTGACGAATGCCGAGTCGGAGGTGAAAGAGAGATTCTGGATGAAAATGAACGGAGAACATCTAAAGGAGATGGAGAGGAGGTGAAGCCAGCCAAGTATTCATCTCAGTGAGGGTTTTAGAAAGAGGGAGAGAGAAGAGGAGGATCCGAATAATCCCGAGACGAAGAGGAGAAAGAGGAAGTCCACTGCGGCTCCTCGCCAGACGGACTCCGGCCCAGCGCCCTCAACCGCAGCTGAGGCCATTGGAAAGGTCATTCAGGTACTTAAATTTTTACTCTTGGATTTATATAGTTTGTTTTTTATCCTACTCAACGCGTAAATTCCAGGAGAAGAGGCTGTCGAACAAGGTGAACTACGACATTCTGAAGGAGATCGATGCGGCCTCCATCTTCAACCCGATGACCGTTGTGAAGAAGGAGGAAACTCCTAAACCACCCACCGCTTTTGACGTACGACTTCTTTTCATAACATATATTGTTTAATTTTAGTCGCCTTCTTTGGTGAAAAGAGAACGAATCACCCAGCGACGGAACGCCGTCGGGGCGAATTCCCTGCGACTGAACATGGTCAAGGAGGCACTCAGCGTCGTTTCGGAGGTAAATTGGAGGAGATTCTGGAGAAATGAAAGGGTTTAGGCGGAAACATCCGAAATGAAGATTCCCAAGGATGTCAAGTCGGTCATTGCCAGGTAAATTGAGTTATTTTTCACGAAGTATGGGTGATTTTTTAGGAGTCGCTTTGGAAAGGCGCGTCCAAATCTGGGTAAAATTGTCAAGAACGAGATGGCGAATGGATCCGGAGAAGCGGATAAAGGAGAAAAGGCGGCGGTGGCTGAGGGACAGAGGGAGGCAGCTGAGGAAACGGTTGAAACATCGGTAGGTCAACGCTTTTCGCATTAGAGCAGCATTTCTTCAGAGCGAACCGAAGAAACTGGAAGTAGCGAATGCGTCTGAAGTTCCTCCTGCCACTCAGCAACCGGACGTCCCTGCCAGTTCAGAGGTAGTTTCTTTCCTTCAAAATAGACAATTGATCTTCAGGAGACTCCGACGCAAGGAGAAGCTGAGAAGGCGGTGGAGAAGCCTACGGGCGGTCGACTTATCCGCGGGCGGAAAGCCGGCCCAATGGTCAAACCGAAGAAGAAGGAGGCGAAGGGGAGCTGATGTTGTTAATTAAGAGCCAGTTGTTGTTATCTGTTTTGTTGATCGCTTGAACATAGAAGTCATTTATAACAAATAAACAAAACTACGACGTCTACATGAACTTGTTCGCTAACGAGACCACTTTGTTGAACTGAACGTTGTCCCTCTTCTCCAGCAGTTTCGTGGGGATCGGCGCGGTGATTCGGTTGCCCAGGGGGTTTCCCTCCTCATCCAACAGAACGATGTTGTTCGTGTCCGTCACGTGCACTCCGTGTCTACGGTAGTGCACATGGGTGTTGGCGCCGACGACGAAAGCCTTCCTCATCTCTCCGTTTATCGCCACCAGGATCTGGAAACAATATGTCTTTATTTTGCATTATCGTACACCGGGAGAGCGTCTTTTGACGTACCCACACTGGAATCTTGGGGGCGAAGATGGAACTATCCCCCCATAACTTCCTCCTTTACTTATACATCTCCCTCTATATGGGTTTCCCTTGTTTTAAAGTACAGTGAATTTGTTAAAGAAAGGACTTTGTCCATACAAAAAAAGCGGCGGAAAGTGTACGCGAAATGCAATGAGAAATAGGTGGTTCTAAGAAGAATGATCTCAAAAATGTCTTTCATGAACGACACACCCTTACAGGTGGTTGCACTGCTCCAAAAGGCTTTCACGGCGGGAGGACCCGACCATCCGCGAGTGCGTTACGCAGACACAAAATTTCCAGTGAAAGAGGGGAACAAGAAAGATCCAGTTGAGATCTGCTACTTTTCTTACATCCGGCTGCAAGTTAACAAATTTACTGGATCTGCCTAATTTTATTATTTCAAAGGGATGATCTGGCACAAACTTGCGAGATTCGACTTTTCAACAGTTATGCAACAGTCTAGATACTATAACAGGCCACGTTACCGGGAACGCATACCTTGTCGCCGAGTGTGGCGTGTGGCATGTGTCGTGATCGTTTTCCCTGCTTGTAGACGTGAATGCAATACGGCAGTTTTCCTGGAAAACAACTTTCAAATATGAACAAGAGCCTCATACCAGCTGCGTGAGCCTCCTTGCCGAGGGCGGAGTTATCGACGACCATACAACGCGTTCTCCTGTGAATTCCCATGGTCGGAGGGCGGGTGCGATGCTTCGACAACTCGTACCTGAAATGATCAATTTCTCATTCGGTTAGGAACAAAGCGCAGTCGACGTTTCCTCCCATGGCGTAAAACAAGACGTTAACTATATATTTATTCGCTCTATACATAGAATGCACCGTTCCAGACTTTCGTTCGGCGGATCTCATTTGTCGCATTGACCATTTCGTAGGGGCAATGGCGACATCCGTTCCCGCAGCATTTCTCTTTGTTCAAGTGATGAGAGATGGTGAACACGGTGTATCCGGTGACTGGGTCCTGGTAGGTCATCTTCCTTTCCTCCACCGCCTGCATGTGTTTCATGTAGATGTCCCTCTCGGCCGAAGTCAGCGAGTTGTAGTCATTCCATTTCACGGCCGTCCTCTTGATGGATTCTTCGAAGAGAGGGTAGTTGGCCAGCATTTCCTCTTTCTTGCCAGCAACCAGGCCGAAGCCCTTCCCATCGCCTTTCGGTTTATAATAGACGGGAGCCGCCTTTTCTTTATCCAGGACGACGGAACCAGTAGGCGCTGACACAATCGAGCCAGACTCGGGAGCTGTCGAGTAACCAGCGGAGTGTCTGAAGCGCATTCCTCTGTTTTTCTAGATAGAATTCCCATAATTTTAGTTATCTAGTAAATTCAGTATCCACCGAATAATTAGTTCAAAAAACAAAATTTGTATAAGGAAAACTCACTCAGGCTGGGGGTACCACCTTCCAGAGGCAAAGTTCTTGGAAGTAACATAGAGGTTCAATACATTCTTCAAGAGCGATCTCCCGGCGGCCAAGCAGGACGCTGTCGCCTGCATCCTGAAAATTCGAGATTATAAAACAGCAAAGGTAGAAGTGGTCACTTTAATGAAGATAAATGAGAAAGAAGAAGTACGTATGTATAGAAAGAACATAAACAGAGAGACACAGCGTAGTAGAGACATAACACGGATTGTGGTATTCTGAAGATTAAGCTTATAAGCATAATGTGGCGGCCTAACCTGCTACTAAAAATTCAGACATATGGAATAAAAAAGAACAAATAAAAAGGCACTTCAATATTTTAAATTTTTTACATTTTTGTAAATCGAGGAGAACAGAAAATGCGCCAACCCTCGCATTGACGCATCTTGGGTTCGTTGACACGGCACTCGTGTGAGAAATAAATTTTTATTTACTTTATTAATTTTGAGCAATTTTGTTTATTAACTCTTTCATGTATAATCGGTTAGGAGCTTTATTTATACAGTGCATAACTTAAAAATAAGCAATGGTTCCGTTAATGCCATTTAGATAGTTTGTTCAAATCGTTCGAGATTCATTTTTGTTGTTTTTGCGATAATTTGTATATTTTCAGGTAATTGACTGAAATGACGCTCCTTAGTAAGATGGCCGTGCCGGCTGGAAGGGTCATGTTGCAGTCGAAGGCCTTCATCATGCCCGCAATCCGTGAATCTCACGCCGCCGTGTTCAGGAAGAGACCTGGACAGCTCATTGTTAACCGAATCAAGGTAAGTGTCGAGTTTATTTAAACATTTGTGTTTTTAAAAGTTAACTAATGGCATATTTAGGATGTGTGCCATTTCTATTTCATCGGAATCGGCTTCCTGCCGGTGCTCATGTGCCTCGCCTACAACCACATCGTCTACGGCCCTTGCGAGTTGAAGGACTACCCGACCGATGGTGCCCCTCCGCATCACTGGCAGTACGAGAGGACCCCCGTGCGTCAGTGGTGGGCCAAGTACTTTGGAGTGTCCGATGTAGAACACCACGAAAGGAATCTCGCCTACTTCGAGAAGCAGGGAACTCTCTCCCGCTGGAGGTACGTGATTTCACCGAGCAATTGAGGATTTGAATTTTAGGCAGATTGAGCAGCGAGTGAAGCATCTCGAGGGCGAGCGATGGGACTACAAGGCCTGGAGCTACCAGCCGGTTTCCTCCGCCTGGGTCGACTACGGCAGGTGGCACGCACTCCGACTTCGCGACCAGTACGAGCAGCACGGTCACTATGCCCAATAAGGTGAACTATTCTTTCCCATGCTTGCTGTCTTCTTCCTAGCTGATGTAGCGACGTCCTTGGTAATACCAGAGAAAATCCTTGTTTTACTTCTGACACGAAAAGTTCTAGAATTCAGAAGTTGTCAATATATGCGTCTGAACGTCAATAGGGGAATTCGGGAACTTTTCGTATCAAGACGAATATTGGCAGAATTCTCTTTGACCTTTTGCCAATGATACCGCTTGCAGCTTACGGGATTCATCGTGAAATTATCTGATTGTTTACCTAACACTAATTCCACATTTTCAGTTACTAGACGACGCCCTGCGAGTGTTTGCGACCTGCCTTCGATCCCCAGGTTACTAGACTACTGTTTGATAGAAGAGTAAATAAATGTTTCTGATACTGTCTCTGTGTTTGTGCGTTCCGTTCCCTCGATGACCCCTACTTCTTGTGGTCGCAAACAATTCTTAATTCTCCGCAGATTTTGTGTTCAATAGACGGCTTCTGAATCAATCGATAGTGCGTCTTTTGATGGTTGGTTCCTCTGAAAATCGTCATCAGAGGGATTAAAGTGCGGTCATGTTGGAGAATATCGTGGCCTGGGTGTTAAACACCTACATTGGCGAGTATCTCGAGGACCTCAACACTGACCAGTTGTCCGTTGCTCTTCTATCAGGTCAGCACAGTCAGAATCACGGGCCGGCCCGAATAAAGATCCATCTGGGCGGGACAGGTTGTTGATATTACATTCCGGTTAAAGAACGGTATATGAATGCGATAGCCCAATCTGCTCGAAAAATAGACTTTTTTAATGGATGGTCGTTGTAAGAATAATTTCAAAAATTGCCCTTTGACCGTTGAATCTGTCAGGTCTGTCCAATGTCATTCGGACCCGCCGTGGCGCATTGTATTTCTGAATTTTGACCCGTTGTTTTCCCAAATGTTTAAAGGACTGCGTTTTGTAGGTCAATTGGAGTTGGAGAATGTGCCGCTGAAGAACACGGCCCTTCGGAAGCTGGACCTTCCGATCGAGGTGAAGAGCGGTCTGCTGGGCAGACTCACCCTCTCAGTGCCGATTACGCGAATCCGCAGTGAGCCATGGACTCTGACGGTTAGTTTTACTCATTCTACGGGAACCTTTTCTTTCAGCTGAGCGATGTGTTGGTGATAGTCGGTCCGCCGTCGTCTGCCAAGAAGTACGACGTGGAGGTGATGGAACAGATGGAGCAACAGAAGAAGAGCCAGATGCTCGTCGAGTTGGAACAACGCCACAGGGTGGGTCCAAATCTATTTTTCGTCGGGCCGGCCCGTGAGAAACCCGCCTCTGTCTTTTACAAAAAAAATTATTGCTCCATATGTATAGACTTTTTCAGACGGAGCTGTTGTCGTTGATGGGGTTGCCTGACACGACAACTCAGGACAACTGGTGGGGAGCCTCTCTGCTCTCAACTGTGCTCAACAATATCCAGGTTCTTTTTCCTATCCCCTTCTGTTACATATAATATTCAGTTAATCATGACCAACGTGCACATCCGTTACGAAGACAACACCACTTTGCCCCACGGCCTGGCATTCAACTGCGGAGTGAGGATTCAGAAGATAACCGTTCAGACCACCAACTCTTCCTGGGTACCGTCCTTTTTTACAACCAAATACAACACTTTTCGCTTTAGAAGCCTGGATTTGTGGAGCCACAGGAGGGCCACAATGTGTTCAAAACACTGGATTTGAAGGGTTTCAGTCTTTATTGGAACTCGGATCAGACCGTTTCCAGCGACATCGTCGCTCCCAAAGATCTCAGGGTCAGTACTATCTTTTTATGGGTTCATTCGGAATTTTAGGACATTTTGGCACCGGAAAATCGCTCGAACACCTACATTATTCATCCTTGCAGCGCAGAATTGCGAATGGAACGAAATTCCAGCAAATTCCCTCTCAAAAGTACTCCTAGATTCAAGGTTGGCTCACCCCAGTACTTTTAAACCTTTTTATTCTAGTTTTTCCTGAAGCCGGATAAGATCGTGTGCGAACTGACTAAGCGACAAATGGCGGAGCTCAGGGCACTGAATAGGTAAGATTTTGTAGTTTGTGTGTATTTGCTCTTATAAACACGCATCTTAAGCACCAGTTGGGTGGTTGGACTTTATGGGCTTTTCGCGTGATTTAAAATTGGTGTTTAGGGAATGGGCTCGTTTCGAATTGGCTAGGAGACACAGAAAATGGAGGCCACTTACAACGATAGGAATCAAGTAATTTTTTAATATCCTGATTTACCTATTTATATTTAAACATTTATATTTTTTAGTGCTCGTGAATGGTGGAAATTCGCGTACGAGCGTATCTCGGAGGAGAGAAGGCGGAGCCAGACGCGGAAGACTTGGAGTTTTGCCATAACGCGGGCACAACATCTGAACGCCTATTGCAATGCGTACAGGCGGAGGTTGTTGGAGAGCATCGAGAAGAAGACGACCAGGTGGGAAATTGCAAGGAACTCTGGGTTGGAAGGAGAAATTCAGTGAATCCAATGGAACGGCGCCGGCTGCAACGGTGACTACAATCGCTTCCCAGGAGGATCAGACCATTATGAAGCAGATCGAACGAGACCCCGATTTCTCATTCTACGTTGGTTTTCCTCTCTTTTTAGTTATTTTTCTTGTTTTAGGAGTTACATCTGTTCCGAGAGAATGTATTCCGTCGACTGGTCGCAGGGAAGGAAAGAGAACTGGGGCTGCCGGAGAAGAGCGCAGACGAAACGGCGTTTGAAACAATCGAAGCTTCGGCTGAGGTAGGAAACAGGAGATACTTGTGCCTAGCCTTCGTTAACTTCATTTGCCTTGATAGTTATAGCTGAACAGGGAGCGTTTGGGGGCTGGATGCGT
>LNBV01019407.1:0-11469 GCA_001513535.1 Oscheius sp. TEL-2014 | reverse complement strand
TTATATATCCTGCACAACAGAAAAAAAACCGAAAAAAAGTATCCAATTGCAAAATGTCTTTGCATCCTTTATGTATAATGTTTGGTTTTTCAAAATTTTCTCTCTTTGTTTTGCCAGACACAAAATCACAAAAAGTGCAACGGCAGACAACAAGTTTACTGTGCGCCCTTTTTGGTGATTAATATGTGCCGTTGTAAGTAAAAGTTAGCGTAATAAATAATATTGCTACCCTTTATTTAATAACAAAAAAAAACTCTCAACACTTTGGGGAGTTTTGTTGAAAGCCAATGTTAGCTTCATGTTGGTCATACCAATCAGTTGAAACATCAAGCAGCAGACAAAACAACTAGTTTTGCAGCAGATAAATCACTTGAAGAGTTGCGGTTTACGGTTTTTTGAAGCATTCTAACTGTTTGAGCTACATTTGACAAGGTATGTTTTGTCACAAAGACCAACAAATTTTTCGATTTTGTTTGGTAAAAGCGAAAGCTAAATTCTTTTTGGCATTAGATATAACCATGATGTTTAATCGGAAAACAAAAAATATCAGTTTCTCCAATCGTCTAGAGCTACCTTTTCAACTTTTTAAAATTTCATGGAACTTAAATTCGTTTCCAAGAATAAGAAATTTGTGACTCGTTCAAGGGTTAAGCATGCTTCAACGAGTTTTCTTTGTTTTTGGCGACAGTGCCTTTCGTATACATCAGCACAAAAAGTTTCTGATGGCCAATAGTTTTTGAACTAGTCTTTCACAGAAACTAGAATTACGTCAAGGAAGTAGGACAAAAACTTGTGTTTTCCTGACTCACTTAACAAGGTTTTGGCTTTGAGACTCGGCTAAACACAAAATGCAGCTATTCCATCTAGTCATCTACGATTTTCCCATTTCGTCGTCTGGTGATGCTTTCTTGTCTTCAAAAATGCAAATTTTGCACTTTACATTTGCCTCTTGAGAACATCCGAACAACTAGATTCTCTTCAAAGTCTACAATTTTTATGCTTCAATGTGCATGAAAAGAAATTCTAGATTATAAAACAAGGCGGGGGATGATAGCACTTAAAATCTGAAAATTCGAAGTTTTCCTCAAAGTCTATTTTACGCCCAGTGACGTGTAGCTAATCGTAGCTGCAAGTAGAGTCATTTGCATATTTTATTGCTAAAACGTTGCTTTTTTAATGTTTTCAGTGAATTATTCACTTTAAAGAGCTCATGTTGTGTATCTCTTTCGCATCCTTAACTCATGTTGAAATTGAGTGTATCCGCCTCCAATATTGTACGGGATGTTTCCTCGTAACGAGATTAGCATGCGTTGGTTGAACACAAAGCACCCATCTGGGCCTTTATTAGTGTCATCGTCACCCAGGGGTACAAAAGGGCTAAGGGCTTTCATTTTCCTCAGTCTTAGTCCTTCAGTATTCCTTCCTTTCCACCTACACACGCGTCATTTTGGGAACAAAGCTCGCAATCAGCGGTCCCCGAAGGCCTTAAAAATGACCAGAAATGGTAGCCGCGCTTCATTAAAGCCAATCCACCCTGTATATAACCGACTCTTTCTCAATGATCGCATACTTCCCCTTCCCGTTTTAAATTCAACTCTTCTATGCAATAGTTTATGGTTGGTTTAGGTAAGAATGCTCAAGTGGCTCGTTCTGTCCATGGTGCTCTTCGCCTGTTTCATGAACGTCTTCGGATGGGCAGACGCCGTAAGTTAAAATATTAGGTGAAGCACCAAATCGGTTCAGAGTGACAACGAATTGGAACAGGTGCTCAGCCGGGTTTATAGGACGGTTCTGCTGAAATCCAAGAGGAGTCGTAAGTTTTTCTTCAGCTCTATATACTGAACCCTGAATAAGAAATCTTAGCCATGTGTTTCAGCGTCGATGGGGCTATCACTGGCAGAGTACATGGCTTCTCCCCAAGGCGGAGACAACTTCCACTTCATCCCAGGAGGTCGCAAGTAGAGTCTTCTTCCCCGGGTCTCCTTTATCTCGTCGTCCGCCCTTTTCTCGATCCGCCGCAGCCGCCCCGCGGGGAACACCTTGTGATCTTTAACTTGTTTGAGAAGCACCCAGGATAGCTCTTGGCTATAAATTATTGTTCAACAACTGTTGTGTATCTGTATAACAGAGAAACACTTAACAAACGTGTTTTTTGCTGAACAATATGAGTCAGTTACAAATGGAGGTTGGAAGTGACACATCACTGGAGTTGCTAAAATGCAAAATTTAGCGTTTTTAAAATGCGCTGCAACACACGTCAGTCTAAAAGAATGCACGAAATGATGTCACACCAATTTCGAAGAAAAACAGAGTTCTGTAGTAGTATTTTTGATTAAGCGTACAAAAGATACTTTTATTCTAAACATTGTTCTACATTGCGAAACGTTCTGGGGTAAAACTTTGTAGAGTCAAGCAAAAACCATGATTTTCCATCTAAAGATGTGGATCATCCGTCGAAGTGGGCAGGGCTGTTAGTAGGAGCGTACATAAATTCAGTCCTGGCACGATCTTTGTATAATGGATACTCAGGAAGAGTGATGGTGCAACCTCTTGATATTAAAGAACGCTGAAATTAAATCCTTTTTTGGAAACATTGTGAATGTTACCCCGTCTTCCTTGCATTTCTTCAGAATCCAATCACCCGCAGTCTTGGTTCTCACATGAAGGAGGAAGACAGAATTTGGGTGTTTTGCCTTTTGCGCAATCAGGTGCATCAGCAGAACTGCAATCCTTCGTAAATGTTTAGAATAGAAGTACCAGCATCTTCGTTGCAACTGGCGTAGATTGGGTTCCTTTTGTAGTGACCTTCGACGTTTCCTGTTGGAACAATTCCTGCCATACCCTTGACTTTGCCCTCATTTTCAAAAATTACCAAGCCTTAATATTGTCTTTATACATGTTAAATGTAAGAATAAGAAATTTGATTTTGATTCACCTTCGACAAAATCAATGGAGTAGTAGTTTTTCAAGAAAACTGCTCTGTCTTGTCTTGTTACAAAGGCGTCATACTCTTATACTGCAGTCATCAGTTTTTCGTTTTTGAGAACATTCTGAAAAAGAGTTTTTTTTTAATGATAACCTGCCAAAAATTATTTAAACGAACCTTCATACTTTCTGTTCGAAAAGTGTGATTTGCATTGTTGTTTGGAAACAAGTGGTTCAAATCTTTAGTTCCCGAAATTTTCACACACCACACATTATAGAGGTAAATGGCGTTCATGGGCCAGTTCACGTAGACTTTGTACACCGCTCTTCCTTAAATTTGTTTGATGGTTGAAATAAAACAAAATTATGCACCTGCCCTGCTCACAAATCCCTTTGAATGTAGTTCAAATGCCAAGTGTCGTAGAATTTTTCGGCCAAGCTCACTTCCAACTCCTGCGGCACGAAATTCTTTTCTGATTACGTAAAAGTTTCCATATACAAAATGAGGAGTGTCGATGAAATTGATCGCTCCAAGTACGTGGTTATCTAAAACCGTTGAATTCAAATAAATCAATGAAGCTAGAACCAGATTTTCGAACGGCGAAGAAAGCGTGAGAGTTTGGAATTTCCGATACAAGATTTAGGGTCGCGTGGTCGTGGGTGGTCCAACCTTGCTCGTTCAACAAAGATCGCACTTGGTCCCAGTAATTACACTTGTCTTGATATACAATCTGAATTTTAAGAATTTGAAAAGGTTTTCAAGAAAATTACCTCAATTTCATTTCTTGATATAACTTCGGATTTCAGCTGTGTTTCTAACTTTTTTGAGCGAACCACTGCTGGTGCATTGTTCATTCTAGTAATAACACCAGTTTTTGACCGGAAAATACCTAATTTGAAGTACAAGTGGATAAATGAAACCGCGAGGTCCTCCGAGTAATAAAGATCGAGACGATACGGAGACGGAGAGAGGAAGAGGGAGAGAGGGAGAGAGAGAGGGAGAACTTGAAAAATTTTGCCTGAGATGCAAACCATCCCTTTTATGCAGCAAAACTTATCGTATCAGAAGGATGCAATCGAAAATTATCCGCAAAAACAACTGATACAAAGTTCAACGAATCTTCATTGCATCATGTCAAATTTGAAAAAGTCAAATGGAACGTCGAAGATAACGACTGCAAACTAAAGAAGAAATAGTTATCACAGTGATTACTTGTTTTTATTCTAATCTTAAACGACGCGATAGAATACGTTTGCAGAACCTGCACGGCCTGTAAGCACAAAGTCTCTATATGAAATCTGGTTAGTTTTAAAGGGTACAATAAATTTGAATGTAACGCGTTGTTTTTGGACTCATGAACAAGCATGTATAAATACCATATAATTGTTGGTTGTTGCTATAGTCTTACTTTTCTTTTCCAATCAGACGTCTTTTTGCAGTTTTTAGAAGCCTCTAAGCAGATGTCCTATATAAGTAGTGGGAAATTATTTTGTATAGTAAGGTCTATTGTTTTTTAGATCCCTTACTTAAGACTTTCTTTTTATGGATGTAGGTGATCGTTGGTCTTACGGAAGCCCTGTTTCGTCAGAATCTGCCCTTTCGGCGCGTGTTGTCCGTGCGTCTTGTATCGCCGCGTCTTCTGCCTATCCCGCGGGCAAACAGTCTAAGCTGTGCTGGCGGCCCCTAATGAATCCTCAGTCACGCCCACCTCAGAAGATCGACTCCTGCTCCCGGCCAATGTGGCGATTGTGACCGTTGCTACGGTCACTTTAAGGCTGACCGTAGTTGTGGGACACAGTCACTACTAGGCAACAAAATTTCCAAAAACACTTAGAAATTTATATATTCTCTTTACATGATTCAGTCATTACAAGGAGGAACCAGAGCGTTAGGTATGTTGACACGGGCCAAAGTCTTATCCTGGTCTTCGTTGTAGACAGAAATAAAGTCCATATCAAAGGTTCGTATTCCTTTTGGCAACCGAAGCATGATGTCCTCTCCGTCAAACTCTTCCAAAGGCTCACCCCTAAAAATTGATTTCTGTAATTTTGTATCACAACCAAATTTTTACACCCCCTGTTCATCCAAAAAAATCATTTCTCTAGGTGATTATCTCATCCACACCCCCTTATTTCTTCATAGAGAAACTAAGATTGTGCATCAAGAAGTATGACTTAGTTTTACAGTAGGCATGGCGTAAAAATGTTGTTTGTATGAATCACGAAATCAACATAATCATTTTAAACTCACACTTCATAACCAATGACCTTGACCTTAGTCCTTTGCTCCTTACTTCCTGTCAATCGATTACCAACGCAGAAGTAGGTACCTTAACAAACGAGAAATTAGGAATTAAGAGATCCAAAAACTTGCTTAGTCTATCGGGCACTGGTTTGTATCTAAACTTTTGAACAAGAATAGTATTGCAGTTGAGGAGCCGAACAGAGCCGCTTACAGGTCTTCCACGGTCATCCATCAGAGGATTCAACTCTTCTTCGCGAGGAGGATCTACTCCAGCCAGCCAAATGTAAGGAGTCGATCTCTATAAAAGTTTTCGTATTATTAAATTGTAAAACATTACATTTGTACACGCGTCCCAAACACCAAGCCACTTGTAATCAGTAATTTTGGCACCATTTGTCAAAAGGAACACTGCTGCCTCATTCTCGGAAGAGGGAACAAGGAACGTCACAAGTTCTGAAACTATAAATTCATAAGCAAAGAAGATCATATTCTATGATCCTATTAATAATCAGATTTCAAACCTTTCGGAGCATTGTTGGTGCTTTCTGCTGTTGTTGTCTGAGTAGTTCCCCTTGTTCTCGCAGTTGTTGTCGTCGTAACTGTTGTCGTCGTTGTGGTGCTACTTGATGTAGCATCTGTCGGTGGCACCGCAACTGTGGTGGCAACCGGAAGTTTGATCGTCGTCGGTTTAAATTTGATCTTAGTTTTCTGAAACATTGATCAGTCACTAAAAAGTGTAAAGTAGACATGAGTCACAGGAATATGAAAGTACAAAACTGAAGTTGTAATGGTGAAGTGTCATTTTCTCACCTTTGTCATCACTTTAACATCCTTCCGCTTGCTGAAATTTTCATTACCCTTTAACTCAAAAAGGATACCTGAATACAATCATTGGTTTGGTTGTGGTTGTTTGAACTGATGTTGAAGCAGCTGTTGGTTCCACTAAAATGTAGTTTTACAACGTTTGGAAAATTATGCTAACTTGGAAGTGAAGTTAAGAAATCGAAAACTTCTTGCTCAACCACTCCTGTGTCATTCATAAACACATTATTGTCCACTACTTTCATTTCTCTCCGTTCCAGGGGTACATGCTCCGTTGGAATGATAGTGCTTGTACTTGTAGTTAGAGTATCATGGGTTGTTGGCTTCAAGTGTTTCACTTCTCCATCCTGAAGTCCAGATTAAATTGCAAATTAAAAGGTAGAAGTCCAAACTTGGTTTTTCACAATTCAATGTCGTGTTTCATTTCATGTTTTGGGAATTGTCTAGGGTTTCAAGGATCGTTCAGCTGAAGCGTTTTTGGGTTTTTTGTTGGCTAGTTTTTCAATAAGATAGCCAAATATATAAAACAACAATTTTTCTGGGTGATAGTTATCAATGTAAAAACTTCTGTTCTTACCTGCACATGAGGAACGAACAGAGGTGGAGGTGGTTGCTTTTTCGGCAACATTTCTTCATTTTCCTCCAATTCTTCTTCATCGTCCACATATTCGATGATTTCGTACGATGCTTCGTTGCTATTTGGTGAAGAGGTGGATCTTAGTCCCCTAAACGCTTTTGATTTTGGTATATGAATATTTCACCTTATGTGCCATCGGGGATTCGTCAGTTCTAAGCTGCCTAAAATAAAGATTTTCATGTTGACTTAATTATGTTAGCTACCTATCATTTCCTCAATAGTTTTGGCTTCCGGAGACCTGAAAAATTTTGTCACAATTCTCGGATTTCATGTTTTGTTTTGTCTGGACAACAGGGATCTGAGATCGTGTTTGCGTTCAATGTTTTGACTGACTGCGCCCACTAACTCACTGCCTCTTCTTCCGTTTCCAAAGCAGCCTTAGATCTTCCCAGGTAAAGTCCAATTGAGCATACGGCATTAGGATGCCGGGACCCACCTAGAAAACTTTCACGTATCTAGGTTATTCCGAAAAGCTTACTTGTCTTTCTTCATCCTCAGGTCTTGCTGGTCCGATTATTACGGCAATGCCTAAAATTATTCTTATAAATTTAACGTGACATTGTATTTCCGGAAAAGCAGAAAAACATAAGTAGCACTTTTAAAAATAATAAAGCAACGGTGGGTTAACGAAGAGAAACTTACACGAGTCCCCAGGTGGTGAATGATAAAAATTGTCGAAAACGATGGTGTGTTCGTCTGCCACGTACACATCTGCAGAAACCCTAGCAGCAACGTCGTTTATAGAGCCCACTGGAATTCCAACATAGCGGTCTTCTGAAAAGAGTGAATAATTTTTTTTGTAATGCAACGATTTTCGCGTCTATTCTGGCATACTTCTATGCCTAGTTTGTGAATTCAAATCGTAAACACCGAAGGAGAAAAGTCTCAGTCAAGCCAATAAGACGGTTAAAAGTAAATTCTTTCATCAAAATGCAGATTTCGGTTAAAGTTTCTCCAAACTTTTGACAAACTCCATTCAGTCTATAGGCTCGATAAATTGTTGGTCAACGTAACGCGCATATACCATTGTTTTTAAAAGGATCACGTTGGCTCAAACAAAATGAAAGTAAAAAAAGACTTACTTTCCTGGGTTACTACTCCCGATACGATCAAAAACAGCAGAGAGATCATCGCATAGCGCGAAAGCATCTCCGAGAGCGCAACTGGTATCGGTGTCCATTCGGGGTCACTGGGTTGTTTGTCGCACGAAATCAGGGAAATTTACGAGATCGTCAAATATTCGAAGAAATGATTGGTCATAAATTTCTTCTTTCAGGTTCCAATGTGGCCGCTTCGATTGATATTAACTTTCGCTGTCGTAAAAGGAAGCTCCAATGTAAATCTGTCTTTTAACTTTTTCCTTGAAGATCAGTTTGAACGTCAATTGCGATTATTCCTTAATACGAATGAAAGCGCGTGTGAGAACCTGTTCAGGTTCAGCTGGAAGAAATTAAACACAAATATGCTTTAGGATGGTTTGTCCTTCTTCAATGCAACCTCATGATAGTTTGATACAACATGCTATTTTGACTCTCAGTGAGATTGTTCTGGCGGCTGCGAGAGCACCTCCAAATCCTATTCTGGTAAGGAAAACAGATATTAGCTTGGAGAGACAGCAAGAAAGCATACAAGTTCAAATCAAACGACAGTATGAAGATAGCTGATTTCAGTGGGAAGCTGATCTCAAATCGTGGAAAAACAACTCATTCGAGGATCATTTCGATTTTGCCAAACAAACTGACCAGGAGTAATTTTCTATGAATGACTTGTCTATTTTGTATTCCAGGTGTAAAGCTTCGCCCGACTATTCCAATTGCTTAGATGATGAATTTATTGAAGCTAAACTAGCCGCCAAATGGGCCATGACTGCTAAGTAAGTCTCTTCCACTTTTATACAAAGTACACTTCAGAATATCATTTTGGCGATTTAATTCGACCGAGGAAAAATTATTGTACAGTAGACATTTAATTGTTATTGAATCTATACAATACATTAACAACAACGATTATAAAGTAGCTATGATTGGTTTATTTACTAAACAAGTCACCGAAGTACCAGTGCAGGCAAGTTGTCAGATTTTTATTACAATTTTTTCTAGGTGATGCAACAGTTCATACATCTCCTGACTATCCAAGTAATTCTTCATCGTTACACACTTTTATCAGCAAGTTCTAATAAGTCGTCAGTTTCTCATAGAGTTAAAATGACAAGGCGAATTCTAGACGAGTATAAAAGCTATGTTTCGGTAAGCAAATACTATCAAAGCAAATATAATGGTTTTTTTTCAGGAAGATAAAGTTTTGACTCCAGAACACCGAAAATTGGCTATAGATAGATTAAATAACGTTGTTGTTCGGATGTCACTGGATCATTCAAATGAAACCGTGGCCCACCTTCAGGATCTTCTTACGGAGTACACATCTTCATATTATAGGGTTCTTCCAAGCGAAAAGTAAGTTGTGTCTAGCTTTATCAGACTTTCTGACAATAGTCTTACGAGTTAGAAAACAATTGTGTTCACAACTTTTCCACTACCTTCATAGAGAGTTAATTGGTTCCATTATGTTGCTTTTCCTTCCTTTTTCTAATTCGCTGACCAAAACTCCTCTTTTTCCGCTCATTACGACCCAATCTGTTTTCAGTGTGACCCTTTTTGATGTGAAACGATCACATGCCTACGCGTTGTCGAGAGTGTTGCGAGATGATACACCAAGCCTAGTGTTGCTAAATGACCTGATCGGAGTATTGGCATTCATGGCTAATGCCATAACACATCATGATATATCAATTGGAGCTGTTGTTGTATTGGCAAGTAGCTACAACGTACCTCATGCCTCAATGGTAAAAGGAATGAAACAAGACAAAGAAAGACAAATTTTAGTATGGGATGCTTGGATCTGTTATTGGGCACGAACTGACTCACGTTGTATCGGATAAGAATGATACAGAGTTTCAGCCAGAACTCAAAAAGAAATTGGATTGTCTAATTAACCACTACGCAGAGAAGTGCGAAATGTTCCCAGAGGCCAGTTTCTTTCTATTAGAAATTTGCACAATTATGTGCGTACAAAATGAATTTTACGCTTTCAGATTGGAGCCTGTTATGAGAATAAAACCTATGTAGAAGATATGGCAGACTTTGAGGGTCTTCAACTTTCCTTCAAATTATTTAAAAAGGAGTATGGTGACAAATTCAAGGTAATTTTGTATAAAATGGCTTTTAAATAAATTTAGAGTAAACCGTACAAAGACATTCCGTTCAACTACGAACAGCTGTTCTTCATCAGCTGGGCGCAGCTGTGGTGTCAAAGCGCTGCCTTTGAAAATGACATGGGTACGAATTGAAACACGTTTAAATTTAAACTAAACTTTTCAGTACATTCCCCAAACTTTGCTAGAGTTAACATTGCTTTGTCACAACAGCCGTCGTTTCGGAAGGCATTTGGCTGCAAGCCAACGGACAGAATGGGCATTGAAGAGGTCGGAAAGAGCAAATTAGGCTACTGAATGTTTCAGAAGAAGCAGTGCACTCTCCTGGACTTTTAACTACCCAAGTTCCCAGCTGCCACTATACGAAGGAGTTCTACTTTTTTGATGAACAGATTTTTCTACTTTGATTCGATGAGCGGGTTGTACGATACTGTCACTTCGGTCACTTGTTCGCCACAAGACGACAATGAAGGCGGCGCAGTCATGGTTCCAGAGGAGCGCATGATCTGTCGTTCCTGCTTTACACTTTTGTCAAATCCTCATTACGAATTTATCCCGCAGCAGATTTTATTTATCGTGTTTAAATGCTGGATTTTCTTTCTAAAAAAATAAATTGCAATCTTTTTCCTTGTCTACCACTTGCGTCATACATCCTCAGACTCATGACATATGTTGTTTGTTTGTTTCTCTTCATAAGTCGCATTCTTCTTTCTTAGTGTAAAGATCACTTCCGCTTTACACTGAAGATGTTCAAAAGTTCAAACTTCTCTGTAACAATAGAATGTCAGTTCTCGTCTTTTGAGTTTTTGTAACTCTTTGTTTCTCTCGATTGATAAAAAGGTGTTCTATTGATAAAAGCAGCCCTAGTGCCTTTCTGGCGATGCAACTCCTGATTTTCATTGTGTTGCCCTGCGTCGTTTTGGTAAGTTTTTAAAGTTTAAATATTTTTTCGTATATGTGTTCACAAACTGTTTTTCTTGTGGATGCTGCCACCTGAAAAATGGGAATACTTTTCGTGCTTGAATCGCATAGTGTTGGAAAACATGTGAGTTTTGTGATTTTATAACAACCTCGTTTGACTACAGTTTTTGTCCGAAAAGGCAATTGTTCGAGTTTTAAGGATTTTATTTTCTAAATCGAATCGGAAACCTTGAATAATTTTACAAAATGTTGTTTGTAGCAAATTTTAGCTGTCGCTAAACGGCAATGATTTACGACAACTATACATTAGTTCTCGTTCAGGGCTTAAAGTTTACTTTTTTAGGCAAGCGGCATAGGATCAACAGAGGATGAAATAATGGATCATATAAATTCTGACATAACGGAACACAAGGTTTGATCCACTAATATGTAATCCAAATGTTTCTTTGTAGGTGATGCTCTACAGCAAAACTTATTGCCGATGGAGCCGAAAGATTAAAAGCCTTCTTCATGAATACGACATTAAGGACATCAAGGTCGTGGAAGTCAATCTTCAGCCTCATACCAGAGATATTCAGGTGAGCAAAGTTATTGCTCTACTTTACAGTTCTTCAGAGGTGTTTGTATCATATTAGCGGCAGCAGAACTGTTCCCCAGCTGTTTATCAACAGAAGTTTCATCGGTGGTTTCACCGACACAAAGGAGTTG
>LNBV01018897.1:0-10040 GCA_001513535.1 Oscheius sp. TEL-2014 | reverse complement strand
CTGTCTATGTCTATGTCTATGTCTCTGTATCTGTATCTATCCCTGTCTCTCTCTCACTCTAAAACACAGTTACTAAATCACGCGCTTCTTCCATATAATCCTTTCGAACTCCTTCAACGCTTTTCTCACCCCGCTGGCGACAGTGAGCACAGAGAACTTTTGCACACACCGTCATTAGCAAGCAAGTGACCTAAGACACTGAATATGTGAACCAAATCAATATATTTTGATCTTCTCCTGATTCCATTAAAACATTTGTTCCTCTCTCAGGGATTAGGCTTTCTAGTACTTGTCAACATTTACCGGCAGGCGTCATTCTTCTCATCGGATCAGAAACCTGACTATGAGATCACCGCGATCAACGATGCATGATATTGCAGCCACCGAGCGCTTGCAAACCCTACGGACAACAAAAGGCCGTTTTCGTAGTAGGTCTTCTGAGAATTTGCTCGGATAAGTTATGGTTTGAGACTGCAACGTCTCGCAAAGATCTGGACAAGAGTGGTCGCGAAGGCCACCTTTTGGGCGTCCTTCAGGTGATTGTTGGACCCCCACTTCAACAGGCTCGTTCTACCAAACGACTCCCCGGAGTAAAGAAGTCGAGATACTCGCATGATGTTTATTGGGACGTTGAGAACATTCGTAATAACAGGACACGTCGGAAATGAGATCCCAGTCGAAGTGCGGTCTTCTAAGACGATCCTTTCGGGCGGCTCTCGATTTCGGTGACGGTGCGAATGGTGATGGTGTTCTCGGGAACGGGCTTCGGGTCGACCTGAAACTCCACTTGTTAGAAAGAAAACTGGGAGCAATTGGTACCTCGTACTCGCCCTGGTATGAATTGGCTATGGCCAGCTGGGTTCCGTCAAAGTTGAAGGACACCGAGGAGACAGAGGTGTGATAACTGAAAAAATAGATAAAGGGAAGGGAATGGGGCTTACTTGGCGTATTGAACGAGGCGCTTCCTGTTGAAGGGGTCCCAAATGTTGAGGATCTTGTCGCTGCCTCCGGTGGCGAAGGTCCCGTGGACTGGATGGAAGGCGATGGCGTTCACTGGGTATATGAGCTCCATTCCGTCCTTCTTCACCCTGTGCGCCTTGAATGCGTACTTCTTCGCTTGATCCGCGGGGTTCTGTTCGATCTGCTCCACGGCTATGCGGCCCTCGATGGAAGAGACGACGAAGGAATCGCCGGAGGGGGCGAAGGCCAGGGCCCTGGTCTGGTACTTCAGAGGACTGTCGCGGATCTGGATCGGCGTGTTCAGGTTGCGCATGTCGAAGTAGAATATCTTCCTGGAACGGGGAATCACATAGGAATTATAGGAAACAAGTACCTGTCGCGGGTACCGACGAGGATATGGTCATTGTGGACATCCATTGCGTAGACCTTCTCGCTCACGATGGCGTGCTGCAGAGCACCGCGGGAACTGCCTCGCGCGTCCCAAATCTTAAATAAAAGGGGCTTTTGCCAAATTCCGTAGGAAACAGACCTTGATGGTGGCATCCCAGCCGCCGGAGACGACGACTCCTCCGACTGGGTTGTACTCCATGCAGCGGACGGCGCTTCCATGGGTTCCGAGGACGTCCTCCCTGCCAGTTTCCACGTCGACCAGTCGCACCTGGTTGTCGAGCCCTCCACTGGCCACTTTGGCAGACGACTGGAAAAGAGATTATGAATAAGAGAAATGGGATAAAGTAATATCCAGTGACTTTACAGGATTTACCAAATCGTAATAACCGCAGGACAAACCACAATATTAAAACCAAATTTAAACACAGTCTGGGCAATGGTGGCACACTTCTGTGGAAAACAGGGGTAATTGTTCCTCCAATTTATAACCCAGCTCACCCAAGTGGAAGCTTTTAGTGTACCCGGTGTTTAACATATACCCCTCTGGTAAAGATCGCGCCCCTTTTTAAATTGAAAGGGGGTCCGTTGCAGCGTGCTTTTGGTCAAAATTATAAAAAATGTTCCTGATACACCGTCTATCTGGTTGCAATTAGCATATCACAATTAGCGTAGCAGAAATGCGGGAGGAACGTGACCGTGTAAGTCATTCCTCACTCTTCCCATTCGTCATCTGGTTGGCGGTCCTATCTCTTCCATGGCTTCTGCCAAGTGAGTCTCATTACAATACTCCTTAACCAACACAGTAACAGGGTGAAAAGTGACGGCGAGGAAAGCGATGAACTGAAAACAGCCAAGGAGGAGGAACAGGTGTTCGGAGAGAGACTCCTTGACGACCTGATGAACACGTTCTGCGACCAGCTGCAGCGCTCCAACAGCAACCTCGAGGGACTCCTCGCCATCCAGTACATTCTGGTAAGTTTTCTGGTCAAATTCTGAGACGAATCATTAGGCGTCTCCTGCCACACTATTAAAACTTGAGCGAGCGCCGAAGGATTCGTTTCAGACGATCAAGCGCGCATCTACGTTCTGGGAACGGATGTGTTGCTGCAAAACGGTGAGAGACCGTGCCCCCTAACTAGATGTCTGATTCAGATCGACGCCGACGACGTGCGCAAGCACATTTCGGGAAAGAAGGCCGTGCTGCAGATCATCTACGACGCCGAACGAGTGCACTACGTGGCACTGGGATACAGTCCCATCACGAAATGCGTGACTCTCTACGATTCCCTCACCCACGACGATATCGACAACCTGGTGGGTGAATTGAAACTGTGTTAAAGCAGCTCTATAAAAACGCAAACTACAAATTCAGATGACTGAGACCGTGTGCAAGCAGATCCAAACCATCTTCGGCCACCTGTTCGCCCAGGGAGAGGTCGTCGTCCAGGTGGAGCTCAACTACGAACGTCAGCAGGACAACTGGTCGTGTGGATACCGAGCGGTCGCTTGTGTCACCGACCTGGCCAGAGGTCAAGATCCCGCCGGGTGAGAGAAGGCGCGATGAGGAATAACAAGTTGCATTTAGACAGAGCTACAACCTGGGTCTCATCTACTCCTTCCTCCTCTCCGTTCTCTGCAACCCGAAGAAGGTCAACTGGAGCACATTCGAGAACGCCAGCATTGCAAAGTGGGTTACGCTACGGGAGGACCAGGATACCCCACGGGTCCGACTAACAGGGCTGGCCTGACGGGAATTCTGCAGCGCACTATCCCTCCGGTGCTCACGGTTTCCTTCAGAATTTCACAAGAGTCCCGGTCGGCTAGGGCGCTCCGCCTCCTTTCTTACGCGTGCTCTCTGGCGATCGCTGTGATCACTGCACGGTTAGTCAAGACTTGAATTGCCAATTTCTCCTTTTCAGCCCCCGCGAGACGGACAGTTCGACTGTGAAGCTGCTCCTGCGCCCGGATGGCTCGTACACTGTGAAGGAGGGAGGGGAGAAGTTGAGGAAGGCCGGTCGCCGCCGATCGGAGAGCTCTGCGCCGTCTGCCAGCCCCACGAAGGAGGCGAGCGACACGGGAATGATGGACAAGACGGAGGAGAAGGCGGAAGAATCGCGGCGATCCGGTTAAAATTACGCGACAGAATCAAATTTTGACGTAAAGATATGTACGGATTTCTTGTATTCAACTAATTCCTTGAAGAGGGAATTTTAAAGAACTAGGGTTTATTTGTTTGAAATTTGACTACGCACCCAGCTACGAGATACTTCTCAATGGTACACGTATTCTAACTAGTCCTCTGTCATTTTTAGATTATAATTATTTACAAACTTACGGCAAAAGTGCAGGTGAGGGCGGGTTTGGTGTGGTAGTAGGATCGGCGCTCCTCCACATGTCCAACGGATCCAACATAATAGACGCGGACGGCTCCGTCCCAGCCGGAAACCGCCAGAAGACGGCTGTTCTGCTCCTTAGAGAACTGAAACCCAGAAATAAATTCAAACTACAAAGAAGCACCCACCTGGACTTTGGAGGTCTGAACGTGTGCTGGGTGAGGGAGACGGAATTCGTTGGGAGAGGCGACGATGTGCGGAGTGTAAGACATCTTAACAAAGGTTGAAATGAACAAAATACGGGAATAAAAAGGTCTTAAAGTGAAAGAACACTAAAGAGAACAAATGAATGCAATAGAAAAACTTTATAAAACAAAGCTCTGCATAAATAAAATGGTTATCACAGAAAAAGGACATGTACAAGCGGGTGCCTACAAAAGAATCATTTCGAGCGTTGCATCATCTTTTGGAGCTCTGTCGTGAACTTCTCCAAGACTCCTGGTTGACTGGCCAGGCCGGCATGCGAGCGGATGGCCAGCGCCAGAAGGTAGTTCATCTCCTGAACACAATAAAATATAGTAGCTTATGAGGGAGTGAACTCAAAGTCAGATTTACACAGAAGTTACACCTAACCCTCTTAATGCTCTGATTTTCTGAGCGTCAAATCCCTTTAAACTGGTCAAAAGTGGATACATCCGCTCGAAAGTATGGGGCGGATAAAAACCAGCGGACAAATCCTCACTGGCCCGTGAGAGTATGGCTCTAAAGCAACAAACCGTCATGCTGAACAGGTGTTTCTTGTCCGGCAGCTGAGCCAAGAGGCGTTCCGGGTCGTAGGAGAGGAGTTCGAAGAATTTCTTGGCCCTTTCCAACTCGGCCTCCCTTCGCTTCGTAATCTGGGAGAGGTGCTTCTGCACCGTGTACACGTCACGGCAGATCCTCTTCTTTGCGGCATCCGACAGCCGAGGCATATGCTGGCTAGAAGAAATAATTGATGGAAGAAACTACAAAGTACAAACCTCGTGTGGATGAAAATGGCGGCGCAGAGGTGTCCCAATCCGTCGAAAATGTACCTCAGCTTTGGCGGGGAGAGAATTTCCGTAAGCACTTCGTTGAATCTTCCCAGGTCGATTCCCAGCTCCGTGATCTAAATATTATGTTATTGAGTATGGAAATTGCAAAACCTCTTTGTCGATTCCGTCGGGGGCGGAGGTGTTCCGGAGGAAAGCGATGGGCAGAAGATGGTAGAAGCAGTGGACACGGATCTCCAGATGCAGCATCAGAAGACATGTGTCCGAAATGGACTCCAATCGACGCACACACTCCTCCATCGCCTCCAGAGCGGACTCCTTAAACAGAGAAATATCACTGCATTTGAAAAAGAACCAACGTTTCCACTTATCTGACCATCCCTGTAGCGGACCTGAATCCTACAATCCTTCAGGGTGGTGATTATGTGAGACGGTAGAGATGTGTACAGTTGTCGAACCTAAAAGTGAGAAAATTAGAGAAAAAAAAGGGTAAAACCGCGAGTTGGCATATTTCCCGCCCAAACCAAAGGCGGAGAACCGAATCCGTTCCGAAAGCGGAATGCTCTTAATATGACCTAATTTTTTAATAACCTCCATTGCGTCCCGCCAATCTCACTTTTTTGTGACAGATACGCAATGTACGCAATATTCCGCCAGCCTTAGGAGAAAAAGCGCAGATGCAGTTGGTAGAGGATATATATAATTTCGGGTTGCCTACCTCCACAGCGAACCATCGGAGACTCTCGTGAAGAGAGGCGAGAGCTCGAATGTCCGCCATGTCCGTCAGCAATTCCGCCGCCTGGATTCCCTTCTGC
This sequence comes from Oscheius sp. TEL-2014, assembly GCA_001513535.1. Taxonomy (NCBI): domain Eukaryota; kingdom Metazoa; phylum Nematoda; class Chromadorea; order Rhabditida; family Rhabditidae; genus Oscheius; species Oscheius sp. TEL-2014. The sequence goes on along the minus strand of LNBV01018897.1, from coordinate 4,511 downwards.
GTTCCCAGATTGCTGATCATAATCTCCGACTCTCGCACGTTCCGCTGCCGCACTTCCTGAATTTTTAGAAGTGAAAATTAAAAAAAAGCGAACCTGCTCGCTCTCAACGGCAGGAGTGGTCGGTGTGTTGGGAATGACGGCCGCTGCGGCCATCTGCCAATTCGGAAGGCTCATCAGAAGTCTAAAAGAGTGAAGTACACAAGGCAATGATAGGCTACCGTATACCTAGAAATATCCTCATCAGCTGCCCAGGCGGCACTGATTTTCCTTCTCGCAGGTACGCTGTCGGATTCTCCCAAAGACTGGGTAGTCTAAAAATTACGGTATAAAATAGTTTTCAAATAAGAAAACGTGCCTTTTCGTACATTTCAGATACACTACTGAAGTAGTCGCTGAGGAGCAGAAGCCACAAAGCGGCGAAGCGGTCGGCGTAGAGATCCATGTTGATAATCAGCGATTGGACCTCCTTGCACAGCTCAAGAACACGCTCACACGAGGGAAGAATTCGCTTAAATAAAAGAATAGAAGAAAAATTAGAAAACAAACCAAGTTCTGGGAACGAGAAGTGGAACGGAGGGAGAAGTGAGACTTCAGCGCGGCGTCCATCTTCTCCGCCAAGCCGGATTTTACCCTTTCCACGAACAGCTCCATCACGAACGAGTGGATGAACATCCTGCAAATAACACAAATTACGGTCACAGTGTATTTCCCAGCAGAAAATGAAGAAAAACAATTTCCACCAAACTTGAGCAATTTTCCCGAATATATTTTTATGAAATTTTAAGGACAAATGCTACCGTTGTTCATATAGCAATAACACATGCCAGACGGTTGTCAATTATTATTTTACACGGTTTCAAAGACAATGATCATTTCACAAACCTCAGTTTACATTGCGGCTCTCCGTTAGCCTTTTCAATCGATTCCATGAGTCTCCTTAGCCACGGGAACATGGCCACCATGTTGAAAGCAGAGGGAGGACACACGACCAGAGCACTCTGAACCCCCGGCTGAGTAACAAATATTTATGTGCACAACCTGTTGCATGGAAGAGGAAGTGGTAGAACCGGCGGCGGTGGCGTCGAAGCGGAAGAGGAGTTTCTTCGAGTCCATGGGCTCCTTGACAAGGGGAGTGATGTCCAGATGGTCCGATACTAGGGACTGAATTATGGGGGCTAAATTGGACAGGGGGTTGAACTCACAATGACGGAACTCTGAGCCGCATCCCAGAACGAAGGCATGATGAGCTTCGACTTCTGGCTGTTCGTCCGCGCGGCAGAGACGTCGGCAAGGACCATGTGGGCGGCACGGGAGGACTCGATTTGACACACTATCTAAAAAATACAAAATTATTAAATAAAATATAATTAAAAAAAACCATCTGAATGAGCTGAGTGAGGTGGGCAGAGTCACCCTCGGGGTTGTCATCCATGGTAGCACGGGCCTTTATCAGGGAAATAGAGACAGCCATCTAAAACATTTCCTTTGAAAACAAAAGTAAATAAAAACAACCTGTTTGTCGATTTGATCGCCGGCCATGGCTAGAACGCGGTCGAGTTCGGAGGAATCGCTCTCCAACTCGGAGAGAGCATCCATCGACGCCTTCAGTCTCGCGTGCAGGGGCTCCTCGATCGGCAGCTTTTTCGACTAAATACTTGTCTTGTAGGACAATAGATAAGAAAATACTACCTTTTCGAAGAGCTGCTGGCAGATATCTGACTCCTGTACTCGCACTTCGGGCATAGTCCGGACGATATCAAACATCTGAAATTTGGCTTTGAATTTGGAACTGCTACTAATAAAAATCAGTTTCTCAGAATTTTCGAAACATACGTGTTTCTCGAAAGGATCCACCACGAGCATTTTGACGACTTGGTTCACAATGCAAGAAGCGAGGGTGTTTGCGGAAGCATTGAGGGTGGTCTTCAGTTCCCGTATTCCCTCAATTATCGAGAGTTGGCCATCGAACAGCCTTCCTACAGAAGGGATTGTTCTAAATAATTGCAAATTCCCCACTTGACGTGTTGACAATTCTCGCCGCTTCCTGGAAGTTCCCTGAGGCTATAGCGATATCCACTCGCAACGGAGCATCCTTCAGTTCCTCTCTACAACAACAGCTGAATAATGTCACACCGAATACTTACAATTGAGTCATGATTTCGCAGATATGCCTCTGTTGAGCATTTTCCACCCATAACTTCTTCAAATCGTCGCGGCGGTTCTCTAACAACATTTTACACGTATGCAGGGCGTTGCGGACGTTGTGGATTCGTTCTCTACACGCTGAAAAGGGGATATTGAACCCTAAACTTGGAAATACTTACTGGAAATCCGAGTACTGACATCCCTGAAGGTATCCAGACATTCGTCCACGTCATTTCTATGTTCTAAACATAACAATATGATCTAGCCCATAAAAACCGTACCTTTAACTAATTTGTCGATAAGGAGCTCCGATTCCTTGAATCCTTTCTCCAAGCGGCTTTTTTCGAGCTGTCGCTGATCTTCCGAGACCGACGACGTCAGAGAGCGAACGACGTTTATTAGAAGACCAGTCTGAATTTAAAAAAATACTCAAAAACAAGGCAAAACTGACCTTTTCGCCGCCTTTTGCGGTGGTCCGCTTGCGAGCGGTCGGAACAGGTCGAGACTGATCCAACGACATCCTGTCGCGTGTACACCAAGTTAGCACATCTGTAATATACAAAATAATCTCTTTCAATCGATATTCAATAAAAATTTACATGAAAAACAAAGATAAAAAGGGACAGATGGTAAAGGCGCGAGAATTTAAAACCTACAGTACGGGGTGGCGTTTGACTGAAAATACAAAAACACTACGTATTTATATTAATTGTTACCATCTGGGAGTAATCTTACATATGAAAATATTTTTTTAAATCCCTTTCCTACTCTATTCCCATGTTATGTTGTATCACGAACGCATATTAACTTTTAGAGTAGCTGTAGTCCAGTTATGCTGAATGTGAATTCCTTGACAGCTGTGAGTTTTGCTCTTTAAACCCTTTTTACTTATTTTGATGAATATATTACCTTTGTTCTTTTAGAAACCGGCGATAGGAAGAAGCGAATATGGCCGTGTTAAAATTGCCCTGCCGAAGGGCAAAGGACTCATGGACTGGGTACGACTGTCAACGAATAAGGTAGGACGCATTCTCAAAGAGCGCTTGAGAGATAGAAAATGAAAAGTAAGCCTTGGTTAGAAAGCTGGGGGGGGGGGTGCCTATTGTTCGGGCCGGCCCGTTTGCCCTTATTGTGGGCCAGTGACTTACTTGTGTTGCTCTTACGGTTTTGCTGATCGGTTAACTCTTATTCGGAGGTCTTAACTTTCCACGCGCCCTAAAGAGACTGCGGCGCCGTTGTAGAGTCTGTGTTATTAAGGGTTGAGGTATCTTTTAGTAAGCCATTACATCCAACAAAAAAAAGTAACGTTTTTGTTTCTCTCAAAATCTCCAGTTATCACTTTTTTATATGGTTATAGCCGAGTTTATCTTCTCAATAGACCCTTTTAGCGCAATCCTATCATTATAACCGTTTAGCCGCGTAGATTTACATTTCCTGTCCGATCCCTGAAACGTGCCCTTTCGTTCCCGGCGGCTGGAGTAGGCGTCGATTGCTGCCAGCCGGCTGCCCGCCCCTTCCGTAATTTCCGCAATGCGGTGCTTACCAGCTGTTAGCGATATGTTCACCAGGTACCTTAGTGTGAGTAATTAACAAAATTATATAACTAATCTCTTGAGTTATTTTAACAAAAACAGTTTTTAGGTCCTAGCCAAAAAGCGACTGTCTTCCGTAGACCACATTGAACTTATGAAGCACAATACGGAGTCCGACTGCTGGATCCATCTTTTCGGACAGGTAATTAGTTTTTTTTTCTCACCAAATTGTGTCATTTTAGGTATACGATGTGACCTCCTACCTGGATTTCCACCCAGGAGGCATTCCCGAGCTGCTCAGGGCAGCCGGCCGAGATGCGACGGATCTTTTCAACCAGTATCACGCCTGGGTCAACTACGAATCCATGCTCAAGTCCTGTCTTGTCGGCCGTTTTACCGGCGACTTGACCAAGTGTGAGTTTTTGTAAAGATATTTGGTGTCCTGGAATGCAGTTCCCCATGAAAAATGTTGCAAGATTCTCTGCATTTGTGCTCAGAGCGTAATCAAGCGTAAATCTAATTATTCGTGGTTGAAGTCACTGGTTTATGGCCTCCAACTTGCACAAATGAGAAGTTTAGATTTAATATTTTCTTCGGTTTACTGTGAAGATGTTTTTAGTTAAGCCGTACCGAATATATACATCGACGGCCTTTCTAGTTCGAAAGTTTGGTGGAACTCTGGGCGGAGTGGTTTCCTTAAAAAATGGCTCCGGAAGGCCCCTCCTACCGTATTTTCTACCCAAAATGTAGCGGCAGATAACATAATATTGGGTCACGAAAAGCAACTTTCGGTTTTTCGAAACCAATGTGTATACTCCTTGCCCACCGACCTTG
>LNBV01018864.1:0-16319 GCA_001513535.1 Oscheius sp. TEL-2014 | reverse complement strand
TACGTTAATTTTAGTCATAATAATAAAAAAAATTTTGAGTAGTAGGCGAATCCGCAGCAACAAACATTTCCTGTGTCACAAGTATCTTGGTTTGCGTTGAAGCGAGATATAGATAAACACGAATGTACAACATCGCTAGATTGGGCTACAGTAATCTGACAAACCTAAAGACGTTTTTAACTTTAACATTAGTCGTCTATATCATATTCTGTAAGTATGAGACAAATCCAAATGAAAAACCATTGTCACAAGTGTCTCGAATCTTAAAATGTTGCGTCTTAATACTTTTTTATGCTAATTTCTATGTTAAACGCACGGCGACGTACAAAAACACAGCCATTCGAAGCTGTGTTAGACATATTTTTGATATAATAAAAAATATTACGCTCATGTTTCAATAACTCATTTCAAAAGTACAAAACTGATAGGCAAGCGTTCCAAACTTTTGCTGTCACGCGGTCGTATATGAAAATGTCTGAAGCATTTGATCACCTGGCATGATTGAGTACAGCAAAAGTCTACAAATCTGTCTGCAATAGCAAGTGATACATGCTAACGCAGCAGTCTTAAACAGAAATCTGAAAATGGTGTAATTTCAAACTTCATATGCTAATTACGCCGTCATTTTGTCAGAAACGTACTTCGAAAACCACACCATCGGATTCGTCTCGTCGAGACGCTTCGAACACATATCTCACTTTTTCGAATTTCTTAATTTTGTTTCCCACTTATTCCACTGCATAAGCTAATTCATTAGCTTACAAAATCTAAATAAGGCAGCATTAGCATTGTGCATTTCAGCCACATCCGCCCCATTCATTTCACTTTTGCCTTCCCCTGGCGGCGGTTCCTTCTATTTTTGCTCTATTTTGACCGTTTTTGATGCAATTTTCGAAGTTCTTTCGCATTCCTATGTCCTTCAGTTACATACAGTACAGTATGTAAACCTAATTTTCGCTGTCTATGAGTTATTTGGATACTTTCTGCTCTTCTTGACTGTTTTTCAAAGCCTCCGAATTCTTGTATTAACTGCAAAATGACCTTTGTACTTTGTTTTTGTCTTTCTTTCCTCTATAAAAGAATGGTTTTCTGTCTTCTAAAATTGAATGTTTTCAGGACTCGACATGGTTCGCATTGGTGGTAAACGTGGCGCTGAACGCACCAAGGAGACTCCGCCTGTGCTTCGCCGTTTTTCGAGACGCCTCCAGAAGTGAGTTATACAAAACGTGTTCTCTTCCGTTGTTATATGCAATTTTGTGGTCCATTATATCAAGTTTCTCATTTCAGGCTGGCTCCGGAATATGAAGGCTTGGAGAGCGTGGCCGAACAGTCCGAGCAAGATGTCTCCTCCATCTCCACCGCTGCCACCAAGACTGCTTCTGACGCCATTCTGAACATCGTCAACCACGATCCCTCTCCTCCGACCCAGCCGTCCGCCGCTCAGATGGTTTGTTTCGACACCAAGGCCTTTATGGCAACTGATGAATATTTTTGTTCTGCATAATAAGTATTTTGAATGATGTCAAACTATGATTGAAAATTTCGCTCACCAAAACAGCAAAACCGCTTAGAAGCTTCAAACGGAACTAGAAACCTAAAGCGATAACTATTCAAAACATTTCAGTATGTGGATTCGGTCGTCTTGGTTGATCCCCGTCGCTTTCATCTCCATGCCGACTACTTCAACTACGCCAACATCCGAGCCACCTCGTGGACCGCCACTGCGAGCGAAATGAAGCAGCTTTTGGAGGTAAGTGTGAATTTTCATTGGGTTTTCTGTTTCGAATGCACGAGTTTTCGGATTTGAGGGACAATCAGAGAGCAGATTTTTGGGTTTCATTTCATATTGGGGGAACTATGAGATATGCTGCACAGTATCAAAATCTGTTTTCAGGCTTCTGGAGGTAACGCCACGCCTTCTGTGCTCTTCCGCGATGGCCACCACTCCCACTAGAGTACATGTAATCCCTCTCACCATATATTTCTGAAAATAAAGGGTACATGCATGTGTAGTTTTTTTAATATTATTGTTTTCATGACGTTTTTTCAGTGACAAACGGTTTAAAAAACCGTTCTTTTTGTCGTGAACTAAAAATGGAAAAGCCTTCAAATGAAACGCAGTATAATACAATACAAACGTTATATACTCTAGGGCTGGTCCCTGAACGCAGATGAATCACAGTTGTCGACTTTCAATCCACGACCTTGACTTGGTTGTTCCCATTCTTCGTTGATTCGGCTTCAAGTGCTTCTTGGCCAAGTTACTGGTACAGCTCTCCTTGGGAGAAGCTGCTTCTTCTCTAGTTCCCGGAACAATCGGGGTACTGTAGACGATTTCGGTGATCCATTGGTTGGAGCTACGTCCTCAAGGGGCTCCACTCCAGCTTGAGGACGGACAATTCAGGCTCGGTTAGAAGAGCGGGAAAAGGATTGATCGCACGGCCCCGCGAGACGCACGAAAGACGCAGAAAGAAACGCAGTACTACTCTCAAACAAAGATGCTATTCTCGGAACACCTCACAATTTTTATACGGACAATAATTCCGTAAGGCCGTCTTTATAAGTGTGGAATGAGTCCATTCGGCTTACACAGCCTGCAGGAACAACCCCTAAAAACCTTTAAGATCTGTTTGAAAATTCTCCTTTTATAAATAACTGTTTTCTATTTTTGACGATTTTGACAATTTCTGCTGAGAAATGAGTCTTGCGAAGAGAAATTATTGAATCAAAGCTCTGAACTTAAATATTTTGAAATGTTTAACGTTGAATAATTTTTATTTTGGTTCTCCTTTGAAACGCGGTTCTTCTGGTTCTAGGTTCCAAATTCCGTTTGTAAATATGTTTAAAGCCACCGATACCCTGTTTCTCTGTTTTATGGAAACACGCGCTGAAAGTCTTTTTGACCTATTTTGATGCCCATCTTCTCGGGTAACCTTTAAAATGAATAATTCGTTGACCTTGCCTGGGATTTTCTAATTTCCACATTCAGGCTATTTTCGGACCATTTTTGCCACCCAAAACAATTTATTAGTTTTATTCTATTTTTTTAATAATTGTTCTTTTTTTTACTGCGTAGGTAGTTAGTGTTGCATAATACTAACACTGACTACTCTTTATTTATTCTGGTTGTTATAATTATCGTCGAGCTCTTTTGTAATTCGATTCCCTTTTGTTTGTAAATTGTGAAAATTAGTTTATTTCCAGTTATGGACGATATCCCCACGTTCCACTCTGTTGTCTTTGTCGACCAGATGGTCCAGGTGATCGTTTTCAACAATTTCTTTTATAATTATGAATTTCAGAGGGCGCCTGTTGAGCCGATATCTATCATGGGTCTCCCTCCCCACCTCATCGAGGAGATTGTAAGGAAGATGACCCTCCCTGACCTTCTCACTTTGACCGGCTCCGGCACTGAGCTGAGGGCCACAGCTCTCTACACTTTGGCGCATAAGAAGATCGCCACCTTGGAGATACAGGCGATTCTCCCCGAAGACGTGAGACTTTATAGTTTTGGAGTTCAGTGCATGTTTTAGGTTGTTCGTGTCTCCGTTATCATGGAAGATGGCTTCTGGGGATGGTTTGACTTTGCTGCGGTGTCTGGCAGGGTGCAGAACAAGCACTTTGCCGACGCCCTCGTGTTTGCGCTGAACCTGGCTGACAAATGCCATACGGATGGAATGACCTTCACCTTTCATCATGTGAGTTTTATGTCTTCTGAAATAACGTTTTTATTTATAGGAGTGGCTCCCTCTTTACCTCCAGCAATTCCGCCTGGCCGGTGTCAACCTCCAAGAGCCTGTTCGTTGTCGTGCGATCTTGTGGGCTGTGGATGGTAAGATTTTAATTAATTTCGATACCCTTTAGCAAAACTTGAGCACTTGTTGTGAACTGTTTCTCTGCTAATGATTGGTGCACCTCACTGATTTCTTTTCAGCCCCGATCGAGGGATACCTTCATTTGATGTCGAAGGACATCACCTACTTTTCCAACGACCCGGGAATGGATGCGGAGGAGGCCATGTCGCGTGCCCTTCACAGCTTTGTCGCGGACGGGCGTCTCTAAGAATTGTTTTCAGTTTAAGGGTTCGTTGTGTAGAGACTATACCTACCATTGCCATTGTTGTTAAATGTTGATTAATAAAAAATTCAATTCACTGTCGCTCTGACCATTTTATAGTCGATAGTCGATTTTCGAGACAATATCTTTTGCGGTGCAACCTCAACAAACTATGGGCCTCAGCAACAATTTAGCAGATACTGGAAGTTATAAATTTTAACACGCTTGTGACAATAAAGACAAATCTTAACATTGAGACCCAACTGGCAGTAACCAATTTATGAAAACAGTCTTCACTAGTGTAAGATAAAAATACGACTACTTACCAAAAATTAGAAGTCAGTGCTTGTTTTCTTTTTTTCAAATTTATTTCCTTTTGTTTTAGACGTAAAATTTACGTTGCTCTAAAGCTGTTTCTCAAGGTTATTGATACAAATTTGTATTTGTAGAACAATTGGTCAACCAATCACACAGAAAATCAAAAACCTCTTCCAGAGAAAAACCCACTTTTTTCGAGATAATAAATAAGTGTGATGTGTATAAATCGTCGTCAGTTCAACAAAAAATATAAACGGCGGTCTTTCTTTCATTTGTTTGTTGCCAAGGATGGAAAACAATGTAGAGGCAAAAATTTTTTTTTACAGAAATGACAAAAGAGGTTCGGTTTTTTTTGCAGTAAATAACCCAACACGATTTTTTTCAATGTCATCAAGTATAAATAAAACACTCTACATTAACATCAAACCAGTGACATATTTATTTATTTCGTCATGCGATGGTTACACAATTACTGGAACATCATTTCTTTGATGACAATTTTCTTATTCCCTTTCCCACCAGTAGGTTTTTCAATAAACTCCAGGTTGATTGTTCCAGTGATACGTCCAATAACGTTCTGTGTATACCAACTGAAACTCATTTTTCCAGGAATATGAAATCCAGAATTCCGAAGAGAATAACATTAACACTATTCAAGTTGCATATCCTACCACAGGATGTATTTTCTTGATTTTTTTGTCGGTCATAAATTTACGAAGGGTTGAGCGAAATTCTTCAAATCCGTGGAATGTAGTAGGGGTTCCATCGATGCTAGAGGGGCTTAGATCAGGATTGTGAAGAATTTCAGTGTCTTTTAACATCTGAGATCAAATTGGTTTTGTTTTTTTAACCTTCGAAAAATTACCGTCTTTAGTGAATTCTTTTTTCCGTTTGCAAACTTATTCAAATTTGCAACAAGCTTGTTTCTGAGTTTGTATTGCTCTTTGCACTGCTTTGTGTCATTAGCATCGGTGACCGAGCCAGAGCAGTCGTCGAATCGAAAGTCAGTCTTTTTCATTTCCATTTGAACTTGATTGATCGCTCCGTTTACGAATGAAACGGTCATGTTTCCTTCAAAGTCCCAAGGGTGTTGCGACTGGGCGTACCACGAAGCAGTCGTTTCTCCAGGTGCGTTTTTAAGGAACGTCTAAAAATGTTTGCCATCATTTAAATTTAAACGCACCCCCAATTGGAAAGAAAAGATTTTCTTCTGTTTGAACAGTTTGTTCAAATGACGTCTTAGCTGCTTGAAACCGACAACGTGCTTGATTTTCGATCCTTCGTTGAATGAAATGGGCACGCCTTTCAGGAGCTGAAAAGTGATTGTATTTGATGTTACAACTTGTGGTAAAAAAGACCACATTATCACATGTTTAGAATTTGAATACGTAAAAAAACTGGCTTTTGATTAAGACTCAAAGAGATCACGCAACACTTATTCTAAAGCCAGATTCGCTACAAGAAAGATATATTTTCTAATTTTGACACCACTATAGCTGTCGCCAAACGAGCATTTTTGGCAAAAAGCCGCTTTTCTCTGCGTCTCGGGCGGTTGCTTACTATTTTTGCCTGCTCATCGCGCGACTGCTGCATTAAGGCTATTTTTGGGAGGATGCCCTTTGGCGGCAACTACAGCCACGATAGTACGGAAAACCACTACAATTGGAAAATTCTAAAATATTAAACAAACCTCGACAGTTTCAGGTACTATGGCGGTTCTGTTGCTGCAAACTTCGTTAAGATCCGCAAAGAGTCTGTGCATAACATTGTTTTGCTCCAGACATTGCTTCTCGTTCTCTTCGGATCCTCCGCATTCGGCCATCCATTCAGGCAGCGCACTGACTTTAGTCGACAAGACCACACAGAGAAGAAGAACGAGACGGGAGACCATGTCTTCGGTTCATCGTTGATTGCCTCACCTCCTTTTGTAGTTGTGTGTTTGAATGAAGATATTCAATATCTGGCTGTCTTGAAAAGAATCCTGGGATATTGGATTTATTTCACAATAGGATCTATAATTGACTTGGCGTTTGATCCACAATCTGTGTTGATCCTAAATCACAAAGTGGGAGCAGATACTTTAGATAACTTACAAAAAACAGGTTATGAGTTTTTTTCATAAGTTTTAGAAAAAGATGAACCATCGAGTTCCAAATCTTGACTAAATTTCAAAATGCTTTCTCTTCGCTCTGACAAAGGATCCTGATGGCTTTGAATGCAAGAATTTGTTCCAAGAAGTCAATGAGTTTTCACGATTGAAAATTAGGAATGGAGAGATACGAAAAAAATGAAACAGATCAAATTTCACAACCGAATTCCCAAACAGTTTATTTTATTTGCATTTCACAGTGAACTCTCCTCCTTGAACATCTCCTCAATTTCTTGCTCATATTTTTTCCGTAACTCGGTTCTCTTCAGTTTTAGAGTTGGCGTGACAAGTCCATTCTCTGCTGTCCATTCCTGAAAATACACTTATTGTTAAAATAGACCGTAACATTAGAATTTACCAGTTTTGTCCGTAATAAAACAACAAAACATCGGTGTGTGAAACAAGATGAAAAACTTACTTGATTGACAAGTACAATGTGACGAATGAGCTCAATAGACTGCAGTCCACTTTCTTTTGCACTTGCGTTTACAGCCGAAAGCAGCCATCTTCGGACATCAACGTCAGCGAGAAGCTGGTCATCAGAATAACTAATCTTCTTACTCATCTGAAACCATTCTTTTAAAGAAGCCTACAAGAAAATTTACTTCTGGCAATCGTTGTAGTGCCATTTTGAGGTTTGCCATGTTTGGGGTTGCAATCCCAACAAGGAATGATCGAGTGGTTTTGCCAGTGACAAAAAGCTAAATTGAACAATATGTGGAACTGGTGAAATGCTCTAACCTGTGTCAGTAGGGTACTGTTCAAGTACACTGTTTCAATCTGTTCAGGGGAGACAAAATCCCCTTGACACATCTTGAAGATGGCATTCTTTCGATCGATCACTTCTAGACCTCCTTGCTCGTTCCAACGGCCAATGTCACCTGTGTGAAGCCAACCCTGGAACTAAATTGTTAAAGATTTTTCCATGTCAACCTCTGAATCCACTGTCTTGGCTGTGAGTTCTCGGTCGTTAAAATAACCCGTCATCACGGCTGCTCCTCTGAAACAGATCTCTCCTTTGTCATCCTTAGCGAAGTAGTTCATTTCATCGACGTCAACAAGTTTTATCTGAAATGTGATTTTGTAAAACAACATTTTTTGAGCACACCATACGCCGTGATTAACAAAGATCTACATATTATTAGATCGAAAATTGTGCTTTAAATATAAATAATGCAGAGTAGAACCACATAATTATAACTTTGAAAAACTTTACATTGTATGCATAACTAACAGCAAGTCCGACTTCGGAAACGTTTTCGAATCTCTTCTTTATACGTGAGGCGGTGATAACAATGTTTTTAGGAGACAACATTTTGGGCGAGGTATATTTGGTGTGAAAGTTTTTCGTCACTACATATTGGAAAAATATTTTATGGCAGTTGGCGATGTTACTTTACAGCAAGCCTTGACATTACGATAAGCGGCTTTTTAAAATGATCTGATTACTCAAGTAATTTGCAGTTCATTAATTGATCGTTTTGGTATTCTTGGTCTAATGTATTTAAACATTTTATTCTTACCTGCGCCCAAGGAGCCGGGGCTCCAACTGGTCCCGACAAAAATTCAAACGGAAGGTTCAACGTTCCTGCAGCTGCACATTCCGTCTGACCGTATCTAAACAAAACATGTATTTTTGCCTTTTCTGTTGAATACCCTTCCATTAACGGACAAAAATACGCGATTCTTGTAAATTCCTTCACAGCAGGCGTTACAGGAGCTCCACCTGTGGTTATCATACGTAGACGGCCACCGAAAATAGGGCGGAGCTAAAATTATGTTTCTTTTGGGCGTTCTGTAAACATACTTTGTTGAAGATCAGCTTATCCCAAATTGTGTCATAGCGTTGTTCTCCTTTGTTCAAAAGACCAAGTTTGTTCTGAAGTCTCGTTATTATTGCTCCACAAATTGAGTCACCTTTTTAGCAATGGAAAACAAGGTCTTCGCAAGGAAGGACTTCTTTTCCACCTCTGCATGAATATGGTCATAAAACCTGTTTAGCAGCCTAGGAACTAGACTGAGGATAGTAGGCTTTAGGCATTGAATGTCAGCTACCAGACGGTTTACATCGCCTCCATATACTCCAATACTGCCACCAATGTAAATTACAAAAGCCTAAATTTGAATGTAAATGGATTCAAAACGGATGTTACCTGCATGAGGTGTTCATAAACATGGGCTAAGGACAGAAAAGAGAAGTAGACATCGTCTTGATCAAAAATGAATCTGTGAGGTGGTAGTACCCATTGGGTGTAGAGACCAGCCATAGCAGCAAGAAGGCTTTTGTGACTCATCATGACTCCTTTCGGACGTCCTAAACACGAAATTAATTTCTTCGAAATGTTAAACTCTAGAAATGTTTTTTATGAATCAGACATTTATGAACGAACTGGCTGGCTTCAACTACGCGAATTGTGGTCGAATGTATTTCTACCCTTGTTTTGAACTATGCACAATTTATTGTTTACAATAATTGCAATTTAATTGTCTTTGTGTAAACATCAATCATGTTGCAGCAGCCCAGAGTGCACCCCGGCCCCGCTCACAATTATCGCTGCCGCGCCGCTCTAGTCAACATGACTGCTTGGCGCAATGGTAGCGCGTTCGACTCCAGATCGAAAGGTTGGGCGTTCGATCCGCTCAGTGGTCAAAATTTTTGCCTTCTTCAATAGATAACTACAATCTTTCTAACAGTTTTTTCACATTATTTGTGTTTTGCGCAAAACAAATTGTATATTTTTATAACAGAAAAGCACTTTTAGTGTAAAAAACTTCTTTAATTATGAACATGCTGACAAATACTTCTACTAAGCTTTTTTAATTTGAACAGAGAGTATAGTTTTTAACTGTAATAGTTTTTGTTCATTCAGAGAAGAAAAAGAAATTATTAGCGGAGCAAACAAAATTAGGAAAAGGAGAGCCTATTAAATAGGCTTTTCCTGAAAATTCCAAGCAATTTTTATTTTTAATGTAACTCTTCATCTATTCCGATGATATGATGTATCTAACGTCTCGCAAAACACAATAGAGAACGATTTCGTAGCAGAATTCCCATCCGCGGGCAAAAGAGTGCATTAATCGCGGCGGCGGACGTTTATACGGCCGGCGCCAATCCCATCGACATGACTGCTTGGCGCAATGGTAGCGCGTTCGACTCCAGATCGAAAGGTTGGGCGTTCGATCCGCTCAGTGGTCAGAATTTTTTGCTTTCTCTATTAGCCATCTACAGCATTTCTAGCCATTATTTTGCTTGTTTTAATGTTTTGTCAATTAAGTAGGGCTTGTTTCGGCATCTTAACCCATCATAAGAATAGCTATCTTCTGCTTTGAAATTTTCCCAAACAAACCTGTGGTGCCACTGGTGTGGCAGATCAGATAAATGTCATCTGGGTTTGGAGGAACAGCCTCTTTCGGGTTGTCAACTCCCAGCTGATAAAAATCTTCGTAGGAGTATACCTGAACAGAACCTACTTGGAAGACGCGGACACTCTTACCGTAACCCCATCTGCAGAAATGTTATCCACATTTTCATCGGACAAAACGACGAGTGTTCTCAAAGACGGTAAAAATCCATCTGTTTTGGCTGTAGCCATCCGATGTGCTCTGTCAGCGTTATCGCACAGAATGAGAGACAGATCGCAATTCTTAGCTATCTCGCTGAAAACAATAATTGTTTTTGGTGTTCTAATTTTAGCTCACCAAAGAGTTTCGAGTTTAGAATTGTGATACAAGGGCACTATTGTAAGATTGAAAGCGACCATTGCATGCATGCTTGTGATGTATCTGGTGGAATGGATTCCAGCAATTCCTGCACGACCACCAGGCTTTTCTCCCACGGATAGCATAGCCGATCCCAGAATCAAGGTGTTCTTGATTACCTGAACAAAATGCCCTTTGAGATAATATTTCAAGTGTCCCGTTCCAAAAAAACCTCGCGGCAACATGGCCTTCTAAAACAAATACGAAACCGCACCGCATACGGAAATGTCATCAAACCACCCCAAAAATTCAACACCAATAAGTTCGCAGAGATAGGTCTTATCACTTCTTATTGGGAACATGCCGCCCAACTCTCCGCCAACAAAGCTTGAAGAATACTTTACAACTTACGGACAAAGGTGAAAGTTTTTCTGAAATTTTCGAGTCATGGGTTTCTGTTCTAGGGCAATCCGATTAATTTCTATAGACTACAAAAGAGATATAGAAGTTAAAAAGGGAGACACTGTAGAAATCTTTGTTTCAGTAGGGGAAAACGTTGAAAACTTCTACAAAGTTTACAGGGAAGAAGGGAGAAATTGAATTACACATTAAACGGAGCCAAATGGGATGATGTAGGTTTCGAAAACAACAATTATTTATGACTACAATTTAGTGGCATGTAGAAGTCTGTACAGTTGGTGGAAAGGAAGGAATGCTACCAGAAGTTTGCCTGTTAGAGAACGTAGGTCTAACAAAAAGAAATTTCTCAATGTTGTAGAGCAAATTTTCTGGATCACATTTTGTATCTCTTTTGAAAGAATTTGCAACCAAGGTATTTATAAGAGTTCACAAGTAACGAAAAAAACAGGGTAATCGGACAGTCTTAATTGGAAGAATATGCGTACTGACAATCCATCAAGCTCAAATTGAGCAATTCTTCTCAGCCTTTGTTCAATGCCTTGAAGAGGTATTACTCAAATAGAAGAGTATGCATTAAGAATTCAGGATAATGTGCGTCTCTGGGATCTTTGTGTGTACGTGTTGCAGTCATGCAGCAAAGATAGCCAACTTATTAAAGAAGCATATCGTGAAAAGGAAGAGGTAAAGATCTTATAAACAATGGGGAAATGGTGTACCTCCTTCTGTATGTTCGCACCCCGCCCTTTATTTCCCAGGGGGAGGGGGTGGTGCGGTCGGAAGCGAGTGGAGGGTACACTCTGTGTACGCACAAAGTGTACGCTAGGGTCTGGTACCAAAAACCGAAGGCCGTGGGAACACATTGAGGCGACCGAAGGCAACCGAACCCAGAAGGCGAAGACCCGCGTAGCGGGGCTTTGACTTCCGTTTTAAACAAACACCGAGGGATGTACACAGAGAAAACACACTTTTGAAAAGTAGGTACACATACACAACTAATTACAACTAGGCATGAGAAATAAACGAAGAGAGCAGAAAAAATGTACATATTCATAGACCGAAGATAAAAAGTATTTTGAAGACAATCTGCCAAGCAATTCTTTCCAAAGTCAAAGATTCGAGCCGAAAGGATTTTCTTATAAAGCTTCAGTCCATCTGGATGCCTATGTTCCGGGACTTATACTATGCTCGCTTTTACAAAAGGCGACAATATTCGAACATCGACGAGGCGATCAAGGTAAAACATACTCTGTCGGTTTCCAATACCACTTAGAAACGTTTGCTTGATTTGAATGCAACAAGAGGAGTCGGTATCAAGAATCCATCTCCAGGTGAACAAATTTTGACTTAATTAATATATCATTTGCAGAATCGAAGCCTAATGTTCCAGCACGAAAAACAAATCCTAACATTGCACCCAAGGCGAACATTTTGAACAACGGTCCAAAGCCTAAAGCCGCACAAACGGCTCCACAAAAGCTGGAAAACCGACCAGGACCAAAACCTATTGCAGCACAAGAAAAAAAGCCAAATTTGCCAAAGGCAAATGTTTTGAACAATGCTCCCAAGCAAAAAGAGCAACTTACTCCAAAAGCTAAACCGATAAAGCAATGTTGCAGCGTCTTAATTTATCAAATGAAAATACCGTTTAGGGCCCGAGAATGGTCAATTTTCACCGCAATTGCCACGATTTGACTTTGACAAAGATCTTGTCCTTGTAAAGGAGCTTGGCAAGGGTGGACAGGCCTTGGCTGTATTAGTCAAAGGGAAAACATTACCGTAAGTGTTTTAAAGCCCAAAAAGACTATTTTTTAGACAACCAGTTGTCGCTAAAATTTTCTTGAATTGGGAGGAGGAAGCTGAGAAAAGTGCACGTCTGAAGGAAATTGAATGTCTTTCGCAGGTAGATTGTTTTCATTTTTTCTAAAATGCGCACACACAACGTAAATCAACATGCACAAGTTTTTTGGGGGCGTGTTTTTGGGGGGTGGATTTGGGGGGTGGTTAAAAACAAGTTAAGAAAATAAAAATGTTTTCAGTTTATTGTTCATCCTAACATTGTTAGAATCTTCGGAGCTGTGTATGACAACCAAAAGCCCATGGGAATGTTAATGGAATTCTGCGAAGATGGCAGTCTTGCCGACGGTTTTGCTTTTTGAAAACTGAATGACCGTTTTTTCAGCAATTTACGATTCGGATTATGCTTACTACACAGGACATGTTGTTCGGTGGAGTTTACATGCCGCTAGCGCTTTGATGTACCTACACAAACACAAAGTTTTGCACCGCGATGTAAAACCGGACAAGTCAATCTAAAAAAGAATTCACTTAGTAATTTAAATTTTCAGCATGCTTCTTTTCAATAAACGCAAACTTCTTAAGGTGAGCGACTTTGGCTTGGCCAAACAGATTCCACAGGATGATAAAAAAGCGAGGTGAATTTTTCAAGCTTATTGAATTTAAATTTTTCCAGGATGTCAAAAATTCCCTATCAGTACGTGATGGGCACCCCTGGATATTTTGCACCCGAGCTAGACCAAGAGAAGGATTATAACGAAAAGCTAGATGTTTACAGTTTTGGGGATTCTGTTTGGGAGACGGTGAACCGAAAGTGAGTGGTAATTTTATGTATTCTTTTGTATGAAACCATTTAAGGATACCTCAAAGTCACCAGTGGAAATCGCCAGGTGGAAGCAAGCTCGCCTGGCTAAATACATTTCTGGCATCGTAACCCCAAACACAAACTCCAAACATTTAAATTTTAGGACAATGAATAAGAATGCTGATAAGCGACCAACGATGGCAAAAGCTTATCAGATTTTGGAGAAAGAAATGCCCGAAGGCGATTTTGACTAAAACCCTAATAGAAAAGGTTTGCCTGAATTTTGGGAAACATGCGTTTTTCTATATTTGACTTTATGAATTCTTTTGTACGTAATCATCTAAGATATGCATGTATCGTTTGTATCCGTTTATGCGTGATAATCTTAGCTTGAATATATTAGTAAACTTGTGGCTCTATCTACTTTCTTGGCTCTTCATGTTTTGCGTTCTGTAAATATGCTGATTTTCATTTTGGATGCTAGGAGTCCTCAACGATTCTACAGTTTTTAACAAATTTTTTGGGCTTCAAGTGTTCGTTGAATAGACAGCATCAAAAGTTTACAAATATGTTATGAAGTGCTTTCTGGAACCCCAAAAATTGTAAGAATCCTAGAGAGGAACCCTAACAACCAAAAGAAACTCTGGTATCTATGAGTAACCAGAAAACTTTTATGACTATTTAGGTACTCAATGTGTTGTATTGGGTCTACCTGTTTGTCGTTTGCTTGAAATGCTCACCGCATCATAACTTGTGAACTGATACTTCCCATCCCTCAACTCTCCTAGGAATTGTCCATTGTTCGTCAGTGATGCTGCGCGATGAAGAGCGTCGTAAACGGTTTTTACGGTACCGCACGGAGGACCAGAAATTGGTGCTGAAACAGGAAAACATACAGAACAACACAAATAACCTTACAATCTACAAGAATGTTTTCCCTTATTCTTTCTTCCCCGGGTAGTAGACGAGAAAGTTTGTCGAATTTAGGGAAATTGTGATTCAAGTCTGATTTCTTCATTCTGAAAATGTTGTGAATCGAGAGATGAATGGAAAGAAGGACATTGAAATCGAGTTTTCTCGTCTGTTGACCAGAGTTAGGACAAGCAAACACCGTGCGAAGACCTGGATGCCACGGAGCTTAAGACAACCAGGACTTGGAAACTGGTTGTGTAAACCAGAAAAGTGTAGTTACTTTGACCAAATGTGGCATCAATTGAAGGGAACAACAATGCAAGAAGGGCTGAGGTGTGACTACCGTAAGGGGATGGCGGATGTAATTAGCCTTCGCGAAACCTTTGCCTACTTTTTTGAGTAGCAATAGAAGCAATTTTAGAGCGGCGTTTCAATTACTTTTCTGCGGTCAATGCAGATTTCAATTGTAAGAATTGCAGACAAATGACGTGAAGGTATTTTTTACAGTAATATAGCAAAAAAAGTCAAAACAATGCCAGCATGGAAAACAGTTACGATTCATCACGTGCACAGCAAATAAATTCACTTTCTACAGATAAAGAAAGAACATGGGTTTTAAGATTGGAGTTCGACAAAAATTTCGCTTTGTTTCAAGAAACGTGACTTTATTGTTGGCTATTGTGGACAATTTAGCGCAATGTTGAATTTTTTGTTCGGAATAGTTGATTGCAATGATTACTGAGAAGGAAATGTTCTAAATTTGGGAAAATCCGTAGAAGAAATTGATCAAGGAACGTAGTAACGACCGGTTTTTTTGAAATGGGTTCAAACTATATATTGCAAAAAAGCTCGAAAGTCTAATACAGAGCTGTGCTATCCTGGTCTATCACCTTATGTACAACATCCTATGTTGATCAAACACCTTCTGGGGTTCAATGTCGAGAAAACAGGTTTCAATTCAGAGCAAAATACCGGAAAGGATTGCCACGGTGCGTTGGTTTTGCGGGTGTGAAATAAGTCGTGAAACAGAAAGTGGGATAAATCGCCGCGGTTGTTGCGGCGAACAAAGGGTGGATCTTGACCTCAAAACCGCAATCAAGCTACCCCGGGAAAACACATAGACTATTCTGTCACAAAAACTTATTTATTGCATCAAAAACGAACATATACTCTGTACCCATATCGTATTATGAGATGTCAGCCTCATAAACACACTAGACAATCTACACCTCTTACAGCACTACTCAATAGATTTTCTTCCCGTCGGCGGACTCGTAAACAGAGAACTGAGAACCGGCACCGTCACTGTAGGAGACCTCACGACCCGGCTCGAACGTCATCTCCTCACTCGGAACCGGTGAAGGGGCAGGCTTCGGCATTTCCGGCGGAACATGCATATAGGCAGTGGCATTCTGCGGAGGACGACGAGACATCATGGCCTCGATTTTGTCACGCTCGTTTCCAGAATCCTCGGAAGGCTGGGGCTGAACAATGGGTTGGCGACGAGACGACACATCACCCCTGAAATAAAATCCATAATATTTGCTATAAAACAGCAGATAAGATGTTTTTTAATCACATAAATATCTGTAAAACCTTATAGAATACTGGGTTAATCCAAACGTTCGCAAAAAGCGCCGTGTAGTTTGTTGTAGTTTGATTGGATGACCTCGCCGGTACGAGGTCAACCAATTAGCAAGCGTCCCGTGACAACGCCGGCTCACTCTTTCCAATTTATTCTTTTCTTGCTTGCCGCCTACATTACTCTCTCGCAGCGGGTTTTTCGTTATTTTGTAAAACTTGTCATTTTTAATAGATCAACATCATTATTTTAGATGGTAAAGCATTGTGCAGAGGCTGTCTTCGATGGTCAGCCGTTGATCGACTTCTGCCGATTTTTGGAAGAAGGTAAAGTTGCCGATTATCTTATATTAACATCTAAGTTTTAGTTCGACTACCGGTCATCGATGAACAGCCGCTGATCGACTTCCGCCGAAATGCGCTGGTGGCATTTCATCTACAATAAGGGAAAATAAGACAGGTATAACCTTGTTTCCAATTGAATTGTAACTTGAAATTTTCAGGAGTTCGTGTTCACGATGATAGCCCCCTCTCCCCGCCCCATCAGCGAGAAGGAGAAGACCGAAGCCGTGTTTTTTTTTTAAG
>LNBV01018832.1:0-21418 GCA_001513535.1 Oscheius sp. TEL-2014 | reverse complement strand
TTGTCAAGTTCATTAAGATATTTGAAAGGTTTAAATAGTTAACTTTAAAATTCTACTCAAGACATACAACATTTACAAATGTCAACTGTGGATTTAGTTAAGAAACTGCCTTATACGCTAAAATTGTAAAACGTTCACTAAAGTTACCCGTGGTTTTGTGATTACTTTGAGAAACACCTTTCAGAAACGAAGGTGAAATGACAAAATTACCGGCTTCATAAAAAGTTTCCTTCAAAAGATTTTTGGATTTTGTATTTTCAAAAAGCTGATATTTGCAAAATATAAAACCGTTTACTACCCTATATACAAATTTTCAAGTCCAATTGATCAAAAATATAGGTTATTGATTTGTTCTCAAGAAAAATGTTTTTCAAAATTCGGTTTAGAGCTCGCAAAGAAGGAACAAAGAAACTCTAGTAGCTTATGAATCAATTGCAGCGTTTTAGCTTGTTTTGAAGTGTTCCATTCAGTTTTAGGCCAACATCAAATGTCTTGAAGTTTTCAACAGCTTAGATTTAAAAATTTGTTATGTATCTGAATATATTCCCTTAAATGTAAAATGATGTTGAGTTTGTTCTCGGAAATGCCTAGAAAATTGAAACTTTTTCCAAGGCTTCGGCTAATCACCAAAATCCAAAACGCCTTCGAGGGCTAATCCACGGCGGCCGACGTCCGGAGACGCGCAGTAATCGACCTTGTGAGCCGGTTTTTCGGTTCGATATCTTTTATCACGCGCATATTTCACTGCAGCATGAAAGACCGACAGGTCCGCTGTTTCGCACGAACGTCGACTCCATTTATGCGCTAATATGCTAATATGGAAGCAGAAAACCCGCACTTTGTCCCCATACTTGATTATGTGGCATTCATTGCAGGTACAATTGCTCGATTAAGCCTCATGTTTACAACAAACACGTATCCGTTTAGGCACGTCAACAAGCACAACGCCGGATTTTGCCAGCCTTGCGGAACTCCTGCAAGGCAGTGAGTTCGGCGCCATTCAACTGCCCACCAAGTGGACGAATGACTTTGAAGAGGTCAGCTTTTGAGATAATTAATAGAAGTATTGTTTAGGACACGACTCAAAAGGCAATCGATTGGCAGGAACGTAAAGCCATTGGGTACATCCAAGATACAGTTTGTTCCCTGGATGCCACCGACTACCTTGTCATGAGGGCAAAGGATGACTGCTCCAAGGCTACTGAGGTATCTAAAAGTTTTTTTTTCTAAAGAAACACATAGTGACGTCATTCTGTTAGAAGTACCACTAGCATTAATTATTCCGTTTTGTTAACATTTCACCCTTTTACAAAACATGGTATACATAGATACATTGCCGGCGAGAATTATGTCATCAATTGGCTGAAAACACTGAGCTTTATTGTCCTTTGGCCTGATTGTAAAAATAGTGGTTTTTACTTGGTTTGAAAAGCTTTCTGCCGAAGCAAAACCGAAATCCAGATGTGTCAGAAGCAAAATGTTCTTAATAGCGGTGTTTTCCCAAAAATCCTGCCTATAGCCTTTCGCCGTAGTCAAACTTTTCCTCTCTTGTACATCGAACATAACCAACAAGTTGCCCGTAGTCATGATGAGAAACATGATTCTACTGCTTTAAAAAATGTTTGTTGTTGTAAGAGCTACTAGAAATCTTTTCTTGTCCGTGGCAAACTATTGTACAATGCCACGCATACACGTCATCCTTAAGCTGAAGCAGTTTAATATTGTAATTATAAAACCCATAAGTAAACATATGTTTTAGGTCCGCGGAGGTCCTCGAGATGCCCTACTCGTCTACGCCACACAGTCATCCTCCCCACTTATTTATCAGGAGGCTTTCCTAGTTACTTACCGTACTTTCATCTCATCCGTTGATCTCATAAACAAGCTTGTCACGCGGTAGACTGAATACTTTGTTTCAAAAACATAATTACTTCAGATATCTGCATATGTCTGCCAGCACGGATAGGTCTTCCCAGTCGGCCGCTAAACACACATTCTCTGTTCTCGTTCGGGTTGTAGACGAATTGAACGCCATCGAACTTCAACAAGCCTTGGTTGATTCGTCTACTTCTTTTGTCTACAGGCTTATTCGTGAAGGGAACTTCACCTTCGCTCGTATTCTAAGGTAAAACATCCAAAACTACCTTTTAAAATCGTCTTCAGACGACGTCTCCTCGAGAGAATCGAAGATAGAACCGAAAAAGGGCCTAACCCGGCAATACCCAAAGCACCATCGAAAAAGTAAACATTTTTATTAATATGAGTTAAATCTTGTTTAAGGTCAACCACACTTTTCGACTTCCGTTCATCTGTCATTGCTGCTCAGATGACCACAATCGACGCCCAGCTTTTCCAACTTATCGAGGTTTTGATTATTTGTTGTAGAAAATTTATAAACCTATTTCAGCCGGCTGAACTCCTTTGGTGGGCGCAGGATCAAGATGTCACAAAGAGCCCAAACCTTGTGGCTTTTACTGAAAACTTTAACAATGTGGGTTTTGCATTTACTGAACTAATAACAAAGTTTAGGTATCATTCTGGGTCCGATCTCTCGTGATCTCTCAAGCAACTGCCAAGGAACGAGAACGGTATATGAACAAGTTCATTAAAGTGATGAAGGTACAGTGAAATTTTAAAAAGTATTAAAGCATCTTTTCAGCATTTGCGTCAGCTGTGCAATTTTAACTCCTATCTAGCCGTATTATCCGCCTTGGTATCTTCTCCTTTATCCAGACTGGATTGGAGCTCTAACATCACTTCTACGTTGAAGGTGGGGGTAGTTGAAAACATCTTTCCGACGATCTCTGACAAAATTCTCAATAAAAAAAACTTCGCTTCCGATTCGTTTATTTAGTATTTCCTTAAATATAAAACTTTGTTTGCTTGAAACAAACCTAAAAAAATCTTTTCTTCAGGAGCATGCTGAGATCATGGACACATCCGGCTCTTACAAGAATTACCGCCAGCTGCTCGCGAGTGCAACTCCACCCTGTGTTCCCTACATGTAAAGATTAAGTTGAACTATCCTAACAAGTATTTTAGTGGCGTGGTTTTACAAGACCTGACTTTTGTCAATGCTGGTAACCCCAACACGATTCCAGCGGAACGGTGTCAGGGTCGTCCCAACATGATCAACTTTCTCAAGCGATGGCACCAATACGCCATTCTGGAAAGTGTTCGTAAAATGAAGCGATGGTACGTCATGTGATTAAAATGCCATAGTTTATTTGTAATACCTTTGTCATTTCAAAAAACTGAACTATTCATAGTCATAATCCTAGGTTAATCTCTCTATTTTCAGGAACTACGACGTCAAGCGTGACGAACGGCTAATCGGATTCTTCAATTCGTTCAAAAACTACATGGACGAGGATAAGACTTGGAATCGGTCTTTTGATATCAAGGCCTCAAAGCGTCGCGAAGCACCAGTGGCCGAGTGAATCCATTCCACGTGTGTTGTCGATTATCACCCCTTCAATAGTCGCCTGTCTAGTCGATTAGCTTTATTGCTTTTAGATTATCTATTGATACGATAATAAAGATTTTTCTTAATAACATGGTGAAACACCATTTCTCATTGAATCGCAGACGACTTCAAACACCATCACGACAGTAATAACTTCTAGCATCAGGAGTTTGATTTGGTTATAGCTGTGATAACTATAGTATGCAATCAGTTCAACAAAAGACAATAACAAAAGTTTGTTTTAAATCGAGACGGTCACATACAATCAGTGTAACCCGATACAAGCGGACAATTATAAGTCTAAGGTTAATATTCATTTCAAAGAAATAGCTGTTATTTTGTAGAAGTAGCTGTATTTTGTTTATAACATTTGCAGTCTTGCTAAAATGTTTGAGAAAGATCGATTGCCCTCGATAGCCTGCTTGCCAGATTTAGTAGGATTGTCTATCTAGACTTCATTTCCGCGCCCGATGGAGTGCCATTTACAACCCGTATTCCACCGACAACTCGCTGTCAATCTGCGCCAGTAGGTGGTGTTTTGATTGATAGCTTCTTCGTCTTCCTGGAAACTGCCTAAGGCAGGTTTTCCGCCTTAAAAAATATCTTGCGTAACCAGCCGCATTCGTTTGCTTTTCAGATGTTATGAATTCTTCCAAAAGAGCATATAAAAAATTTCTTGTTAAATAACTTCAACAAAGGATAAATCAGGGTTCTTGTCAATTTGATGTTCCAGTAAATCAGGAATGTCGGTCGAGAACAGTGCAAACAAACACTCGAACCTGCATTCCCGGTTCAAAATTCCAATTGTCTTATATCTCACCAGTCAAATAAGTAAAACAACATAGAATTAGCAGATATCACTTAAATTGTGGTGTCTCACAATGGCATTTTACCATGGTTTTTATTGCATATTGGGATAGCCGGCGTTCCACCCTGCGTGTCTGCCCGCTTTCCCTTTCCGCCTGCACTCTGCCCTGCTAGGAGGGCAAACCGGTGTACTCGCCCTCCTTTATATTTTATGTATGTCTTCTCTTGTTTTTAACATTTTTACATGTTTTCAACTTTTATAAATAGCTTTCTATTATTCATCATTTTAAAAGTCGGTATCGTTTTTAGGTTGAAAAAATTCGCTCGCTTGTGTTTTTTTCCGATAAGATAAGAGACCGGATGTTACTAATTTGACTATAATCCTGCCATTTCTTTCCATGGTTTTATTATTGCCTTAAATGTCCATACATTTAACTACTTTTGGCTAAAAAATCTTTATGAAGTCGTTTCTTTCGTTAACGATTTGTTCTCATGGCTTCTTTCTTGCCTCAGCTGGCGATTTTGGGATCCATAACAACCAGTTTTTCCACGGAAAATATATTTTTTCTACAGATGTTAAATTGTAATTTTATGCACGATGGGCAAGTCGTTGAAATTAAGTGGTTTCAACGCAGTTCTACGTCGATCGTGTCCGGTTTTTTAACATGCACGAACCGTATGTGATCGCCCTTTTCCTCTGGTATCGCGAAAAAAACATTAGTGCAGACTGTGTGCTCTGTTTGATCTCAATTTCTAAACCGCCCGTATATCAAAGAGTTCGATAGAACGCGTCGTTATTTACACTTTGACAGCGTTTGAAGCGCCCAGTGAGCGACTTGTTTTCCCGTCCGGACATGATGAGTGTTCTTAGTGTATTAGAACTTTGTCGAAACTGCCCCGTCTGTTGACTGCGTGATTATATGGCGTTTAGTGCCTCGATTTCTCTATCGATTGAACTATGCATAGCGCTTTCAGTGACTCATCAAGTGAAATCTGTACAAACAGGCCGCCGCGCTGATTGGCGTCCTCATGTATTGCTTACTGCTCACTCACGTCATCTTGTTTCTTCACTTTTTCAAATCCGTACTTCTATTAATTGTCTGTTTTCAGTTGGATGTATCTTTGTTAAGATGGAGAAGGCTCAGAAGAACGTCGGGCAGAAATTTCGGCGGATCCGTCATAATCTCGTAAAGTAAGTTTTTTTGTTGTATCTGAGACACATCTTTATGCGATTTTTCATTTTCTTACTTTTTTTTTAGTTCCTCGAAGAAGGAAGAAGACGATGATTTGAGGATAATTCACAATCTTGAGGCCCGGAACTCCAAGATCATCAACGTTATTCACAACTACAAGAAGAATGTGTCGAATACTGTGAAGACTGGCCTCAGGGAGGACAATGTCGATAAGCGGAGGGTTTGTGTCTCAAATTGTTTTGTTATTATTTTATGTTTTAAGAAGAAACTTGAAGAATTCCACCTCGTTTCCGACCTGCGGGATGGAGCAGCCGATCTCGAGGCTCTCAACACGACGTGTCTGCACAAAGTCATGGCCAAAATTGGCAATTCGTTGCAGTATATCCTGGATGAAAAGGTAATTGTTTATTCTTGTTCTGTGTTTAAACAAAATTTTCAGGTGAAGCACGATATGATGATTGAGAAACGGGTTCTCGACGATCTCAGCCAGTACCAGGAAATTGACAAAAATCTCACGAAGAGTCGTGAAAAGCTCAATAATGCATACACAGGTGACTTTTTAAATTAGTTTTTTTCTTCAGCTTTTTATTTATAGATCTCGATATCGCGAAACGGGCCCTGGATAAGTCCGACGGACATCAAAATCAGCTACAAGAAAATGTCGACTCGGCATACCAGAAATTGGAAAGTCAAAAGGTTTTGTTTTTCATTTTTCCTGCATAACTTTAACAAATTTAGGACAGTACGATGACCGACATCTACCTCCTAGTTGCGAAAGAACAAGAAATCGCCAAGGTAAGTCTTTAGTTTTTTATGAATCTTTTATTTTATTTCTAGGTCTTCAGTTCGTTGCTTGAGGAACAGCTGGAATATCACCGCGTGGCAATGAGGACAATTGAAATGGCTCTTCCAGATATCAAGAGAGATATTGGTAATTTTTTTTCTTTTTTTGGTTGCTAGCTGTATCACCAAAAATGCATTATTGTGACATTTTACAATCAATTTTTTTTCAGACAATGCCCGCCCTCGACCCATGTTCGGGGTAGATCTGACTGAGCATCTTCGCCACTCTCAAACCAGATTTGCTGTTGTTTTGGAGAAATGCTGCGAGATCCTGCGTTCCAATGGAATGGCTGAAAAAGGTATTATTGTTAATTGAAAGTAGAAACCGTTCTTTATTTAGGAGTGTTCCGCGTCAGTGGCAACAACACAAAGATTCGCAGGATGAAGGCGGCCTTTGACGCAGGCCAGATTGACGTATGTTTATTTTGTCCGGATTATTTTCATTTGTAAATTTTAGAATGACTGCAGAGCCTATCATCTGGACCCGCATTCCGTCTGCAGTGTTTTAAAGTCTTATCTACGTGAGCTCCCTGATCCCTTGTTGACTCATAGATTGCACAACTCTTGGGTTGATGCGGCCAGGTAGTTTGTTAATAAGCTTAAGTTAGTTTTTTCTTGCTGCAGAGCGGAGGGAGAAGAACGCCTGAGGCAGATCGAAATGTGCATAACTCAATTGCCGCCTGCTCACAGGGACAATTTGACTTATCTCGTCCACTTTTTGGTGGAACTGCTTCAATACAAAGACCAGACCTCGTAAGTGTATTCCTTCTTACAAATCAAACTTGTATTTTAGAATGAACGCTGGAAATCTTGCAATAGTTTTCGGGCCCAATCTCCTGGGAGGCGATATCGAGGGAAACAACGCTATAGGAACGAAGGTAATTTGTCGGAATTTAGGAATAATGACTTTATCAGATCGTGGAAACACTTCTGAAGAATGCCGCCCGCCTATTCGGCTGCACTACCAATGGCGAACAACCTCCCTCTCCCGAAACGAACTCTATGTCGCGGTCTCTCATCGTAGACACGTCTCTGAAGAGGTAAAATTTCCCCAATAGACCATCGTTATCTGAAGTTTTAGGGTCGATTCTGGAAGGTCCTGGGTTCATTCTCCGCGCTCTCGCCCAAAGGAAAAGGCTCCGCCTCCACCCCCAGCTCGCACTTCGGGTCTGTTCCTTCAACTTTACGTACGTTATTAATAATTTTAGATCCACCATTGATTGATCTAAGCGATGATTGGACCACAATCAATAGATCAGAGGCTCAGAAGATGTACCAGAACAAACACGATAATTTAGGATACAGTGGTATTGTTTTGTTTTGCTAATTTCATTTTAGTTTCAGAAGACATGTTTGACCGAGTCCAATCTTCCACAGGTCATTCTGCGTCTATTGAATCCCTGGACTCCTTCGATGAGTATCACGAAGATTCTCTTCTGCGCAGTAATACGGAACGAAGACCTCACCGTCCTCCGCCACCGGTACAAAAAATTTTGCATATGTAGGAATTAGTTTTTCAGGCGTTTCGTAGCAATTCGGTGAATGAAGGTTCTTCTGCGAATCCTCGCCCAATGAGCTACAACATGGCGGTTACCCACGAGCAGAGCCCCCAGCCCATGCCTCGAACGCACCAGGCAATTGTGATCGAGAATCCGTTGGCCAAATCGGCATCGATCAGGAAACCTACGGTTCTTCCCGATACGCCGCCATCTTCCATAGGAACAACTGACGTTTCGAACAGGTGGGCGTTTCTTCTTTTTGTTGGCTTAAAGGCTTTTGGTTGTGAAACGATGATTGTTGTTTTTCAGGACGGTTGTCACCGTCGAAGCGCCTCCGCTCCGTGTTAAACCGCCGCTACCTGCTAAGCCCAAACCGGAGGAAAACAAGGAGACTTCTCGCCTGTAAATGTTTTTTACTTTAATCGTAGTCCCTCACACCAAAGCCATTAGTCTAGTTGTTTGTAGTCAGAGCAAATAGAGCTTTTAATTGCAAAATCAAAGATAAAAGCAATAACCCGTGCCTTGTCTTCCCACGGATCAAATTACGAAACTCTTGTGAGATTCTGTATCCGCATTCCACATGTTGTAGTCTACTATTCTGTACAACCACTCTCTTTCACTGTGAATTCCGGTGTTATTCTAACGTGTTTAATTGGCCTGCCATTGCTCTTCGATGGCGAAGGGCACTTAAGGGTTTCTATCACTTTTGTATGTGACTTTCTCCTGAATGAATATTCTCCACCTATGATGTGATATTTATTAGACACTCAAGATCATTTGAACAACCAAGGCAAGGGAATGAGATGCGACGCGACGAATACAGAACAGTCATGAGGGTCGAAGGCAAGGATTGATATGAATTTGTATCCGTAGATTTTACCATCCTCAGCGGACAAGCTTGGCCATTACTGTCCTCGGTCGACAGCAAAGGAGTCCTACTGAAATGATCGAAACAAGCAGAAGGGAGAGCAGTAGGGACAACAAAGAACCTGCTGCAAGGGGCGACATACACACATCTCCACCTGTCCAAGTTGAGGGAACAGCGAGCTCCTTTGCAACCTCGGGATCTGAATTTTTATGTTTCATTATTAACAGGATTACTGAATTATTGCATATACCTAATGTTGTTTATACTTAGTTTAATGTTTCAGTTAACGTTTTTTTAGTTAAACGGTTTACATTTTACAAAGACGTTGGATAATTAGATGTTTCAGTTATTTTGCAACACATCAACTCTTGCTTTTCATTGTACATCCTGGGCTGTCTTAGTACACTACTTTCATTAATATTATTTGAGTTGATTCGGTATGGTTTCTATCTTGTATCAACATAGCTTTTCAAATGCTTATATTTGATGTGTAATGTTTTGAGATAAACCCACTGATTGCAGCATCCAAATCGAAGACAGTCATTTGTTGCGAAACAACATCAACATCACCCTTCGAGTCCACTGAAGGCGTCGAACGTTTGCCTCTGATGGCGGCAGGACAATGGTCTGATGAACGCTTAATGAATGAAGTACAATAAAGGTTGAAACTTCCAACCAACCACGCAGACACCGTTTTCTTTGACACTCAGTCTAATTTGGCATTGGAAGAACAGTGAATTTTGATCGGCGAATTTGAAAACCTATGAAGAGTTTTGTAAACTTTCTTTTATAATGATGTACCTGTGAGACCTGTCCGCCCTTCAGGTCAGATGTATATTCCAAATTGTTCAAGAGGAACCTGGGACACTGTTAGTGGAACCGTTTTTCAGCTTACCTATCAACAGCACATCCGTTCTCATCAAGCAATTGCACTTCACGGCCACTCTCTTCGCGTACATTGCAGGAGTGAACTGTTGCGCAGAAGGATTGGGATGCGGCTTTAGCTGAAAAAGATGTTATTGATTTTACAACAAAAAAAATATGTTACTCTCGTTGCTGGCGTTGAGATCTTCACAGGACCACTCGTGGTAAACAGTCTGTCCAACTGTGGCGAACTTGACAGGTTCTCCGGTTTTCGATTCCGAAAGTACCTGAAAAGTGCCTATGTAAAGGTAAAAAGGAGGGTTTTGTACTTTAACATTCAAGCGACATGTTTTAGGAGAAGGCCGTAGCATTAAGCTGCGAAGATATAATGAACGGGGTGCCCCAACACTACTACGGATAAGAAAGCCTTTATTCCTGACCATTTGAAACAAAGTTTTAATCTCAAAATCTGTTTTGGTTTGTATAACCTTGAAACTCTCGAAACGCGTGCCAATCTTTTGATAAAACGAATGAGCCTTGGTATGAGGAACGTCAACGATGTGTCATAGCTGTTCGGCATTTTTCTAAAGAAAAAAGCGGGAAACTGTGGTTTGAAAGTGAAACACTAAAGAACTGCAGAGGTTATACCTTCAGTTTCCCCAATGTGTTCGTTGGTTTAGAGGAATCGGTGAAGTAATTTTGTTTGATCTACCAGGTACGCCCCGAAAAATCATTTCTCCCAGTGTTACACTTTAAGACAGCTAGGGTAGCAAACATGTAATTGTATTTTTCTATAAAGGCACGCCTAGTCACAAAATCATTTCATCTTGAGTTTCGTTACGGCAATTCAAAGTCCTTAGCAAAAAATGCACTCTTCCATAAGGGTCTTCCTAGTCTAGCCACTTGAAAGTCCAGTCTGTCGGAACGCTAGTCTTAGTAGCCTTTTTTAGCCGTGAAGAGAACGCCATACTCAATAGCCCCCGACAATAATTGCACGTAATTGAGACGAATTTCGGCAACATCTCACCTGGTACCTGCATTCCGGCAGAGGAACGTTGATTTCCGTTTTCTCAATGGGTGGCTCGGCGAGCAAACTAAGAAAATACTTTCAGAAATAATAACATAAAAGCTCACCCGTCATGTGGGGCTCTGAAAATGGCTCCGGCGGAACCGTCCTTCTGGTCTTTTCCAACCACAACCATAACCGCCTTTTCCATATCCTTGCCTTCTCTGAAAACGGAAACATTTAAGGAAAAGCCTAAAAATCCTACCTAACGTCCAATTGGTTGGTCACCGACTTCTCCATTTCAGCGTAGAAACATTGTACTTTATAAGATTTGTCAACTTTAGTGATAAACATCTAAATTTGGTACTAATTTTGTTCCATTCTGATTCTACCGGGTGGAATGTGATGATTACTGTAGAAGTGATGAGGATTCCTTTAGGATTGTTCTGAAACATTGTACTGAGACCTTTAAACTTCACAAACTCTTTTCACATGGTCATTATTTAGCAAAACCGGTCGCCGGGAATGCTGATACGTTAAGCCCCCTCTCTAAAGAGACAAGTGGCTCTATCGGCCTGACAACCTTGGCGCCGGCGTTGCATTGTGTCCCCTCTTGACCCTTGTGTGCGGGTTGCCGCTAACGTTTTTGGCAAAAAGCGTGACAGTACGATAAGCTTTTTCTTCGGCAAGCAATTGAGAAGATAGATTTAGGGGTCAGACAAGCGGCGGTAATCGTTGTACCGTGACAAGTGGCACGGGCTGTTGTTGTGCTAAACGTCATAACGGAACACTCCATTAGGGAAGTGAGGATGGGTCAGGGGAAAAATGCACTCAACTATAGGTTGATTGCTTTTTTATTGAATTAAAACATACAACACAATTTGCTACTGTACTGGTAAAGTTGGAAATAGTAACCTGCCTTAGACCTAGTGAACTACCCGTAACACGTGATCTTGGGGAAGTCGCGGTATGTTTTGCGCAAGAAACGAAGAAATTGAGAGTTTTGAAAAATGTTTACATTGAAAGTATGATGCTCCCAAGTCAGTGCACTGTGTCAGTAGAATGCGTTTAGGGAAATACTTGGAATGGATAGTGTTATCTAAACAGATAGCTAGTTTTATTCACTGTGTATGGTTTCAAAACCTTGAATGTTTCGCAGTATTTTCAAAAACAACAGGGGAAGTAAAAGCCTCTGTTAAAGAATTTTTCAAACGCTTGACTCTTTCTAACTCAATTTTTTATACGTAAAGCCTTAAATACAAAAATTCATCGACACTGTGAGTGTTGCACCGAGAACAAATCGAGCGTTGCCCTTAATCCGAAATCCAATGGAGGAGCACCATGTTCTCCGAACTATTCAAATTGAATCAGTTTCTAAGAATCTCTGGGGTTATTGCAGAGACCTTGTTCTCAATCGGAATGCGAAAAGTATTAAAAAACGTTTGTTTCAAATTTTTTCTGAAGGTTTCAGCATTTTTCTGAAGGTTTTGTTTTGCTCCTTCGTTGAAACCTATTGTCCATCTTCTCTCGGCTCAAAAAAACCCGTCCACCGGCTAATCCTCCGGCTTTCGTTGTATCCCAGGTGTTCTGGTCCACGCACATTACATTACGCATCTTCCTTTGTCGCGGGTCCTTGACAATGAAAGCGTGCAGTGCAACGAGCCGATTTAAATGCTGTCCTGGCACGGAAACCCCCGGAGCATTCGCTGCCCTTCGCGTTCGCACTTTTTAGCAACATTCGAACGGTCTGCGGTCATTGCCGATTACGAAGAAGACGGCGGCATTTTCTTAAAGGTCGTTGAGGGAACAATCTCTTTTGAGGTCACATCAAGGCCGGATTTCAACTTCCTTCCAACCTGAGTTTTAGTGCTCGCAATCTGGGACACATACCGATCGCTGTCGTAGAACATCGCAATCAGCGAAAGAGATGGTTAAGTTGACACTGTTTACCAAACTAGCATCTGTGCGACATTTTCTATTTCTGAAAAGGAAACTTCAGTGTGGTTTGAGGAAGTCAACTCGCCCATAGTGTCCTTTGACATAGACGTGACCCTCGAAGACACTTTGAGTGGCGAAACGAATTGTGAGACCTTCGTTGCCGCATTCCACAAGCGGACCGTCTGAAAGAAAACAAATGATGGTCGAGAAGTGAAGTATGTTACTGTTTTCCACTTGGCAATGGACTTTTGTTTATTTGGCCGCAACTAAAGATGACCGACATTGGTTAGATTTCAGATCTGACTCAGGGTGTCAAGGC
The DNA here is from genome assembly GCA_001513535.1 of Oscheius sp. TEL-2014. Lineage (NCBI taxonomy): Eukaryota > Metazoa > Nematoda > Chromadorea > Rhabditida > Rhabditidae > Oscheius > Oscheius sp. TEL-2014. The sequence continues at coordinate 8,615 of LNBV01018832.1, read as the reverse complement.
AGCTAATTCAAGGTGTCAAGGTTTCCAAGTAAATTGCTGATTCGAAAAAAGATATTACCTGTGAGACCGTTTTCAATCGTGTCAGCCAACACAAATGGAATCTGAATCAAGAAATCATGCGAGTTCATCAAAAACACAAACCAATGTCAATGCTGCCAAAATCCTCATTGTGAAGTTGGTCTGAAAACGCGATTCTTACTTTTTTTTTCATTCAATAGTCTAAGAAAAAGGCGGCAAACAGAAGGTTCATGTTGTTGTATTACTCAACCCGGACAATTAGAACAAGTGATTCAGACATCGGGAAAGCAGTTAAGACTCTAGTTTACAGCCAATTTTACGGTCTACGGTACTGAATCAGTCGGTTTCGTCATTTTGAAATTGAAATTAACAAAATTCAGAAAACGAAACAAAGATATCTGAGCAAACCACTGCATAAAAAAGCTGCGCGGAATGTGAAACAATCAACTGATTGTTCAGGGCAAAATTTAATTTTACAAGTAGCACATGTTGTGACTGTATTCTTCAAAAACCTTTAGTCACATGGAAAACCTTAAGAAATTAACCAAAAACCAGTGTTCATTGTTTGGGTGCAACGTGGTTGACAGGTAATTGATGAAGCGGGTGCATTCACTTGGAGGGTAACTGGTCTTTTTGTTGTCGAAAATAAGATAATTTAGACATGACGTTCTTTCTTATTTCTGACGGGTAACGTGACAAGTGAAAACGTCTAAATCATTCATACTTGGTATTTCTAGAGAGTGTGGCTACGAATGCCAATGGGTAAGGTGAAGGTCCTGCCTGGCAAGGACCTCTATGCTAATATCACGCTCGTAACAATAGAGGCAGATCAAAGGGAACGGTTTACAGCCGTTCGGATGTTAGCATATGCGGAAGCTCCGCCCCGAGTGTCGAGGATGGGCGGGACAGGTGGTTTGCGGGGTGACCGGGGGAGCGCCGTTCCACTTAAGGTCACCTTCTCGGTTGGAATGAACTTGACACGCCGTGACAAGATAATTTCACGGAGTTTTTTCGAGGATTACACTAGCATTCGCAGGACACGTGTTGCCGTTGTTTCTGGTTCCACCTGCCAATAATAGAAGATGGTCGGTGTCTGATGGATGAGACGGTTTTTATTAGGAAATTCCACCATTTCAGGAACTGTTAACTGCCTGTTCCCTGCGTAAAACGGCACGTCACGTCCTTGAAATTTGAAGAATGTTTTCGAAAAACAAGAAGGTTTACTGTGTTTTATAGCCGTAAAATTTGAGGAAACGAACGGCGAAACAATTGGTGCGACAATCGGCTAAGTTACGCTCTCAAATAAAACGAACAGAAAAATGTGAAACCTGATTGGGCCAACTGATCACAAGTAAATAACGCCAGAAGTGAAGAACCTGGCTTTGGCGCTGCAACGGCCGAACGATCTTGACGGTCATGAGGACAAAGGCAGCCGTGTTTACTATATGTAATCGCATAGCTGTCTTGTCTCAAGGAGTATTTGTATTTCGAGGCCTTTCGAGGCCATGGGACTGCCCACATCCGGTCGGTCATCACGCAAACACGGCGAACACGAGGCGTCGGTATTGCAGATTCCCGTTTTGAAATTGGAACAGTTCTGTAAATAAACAATTGTTCTTCTTCGTAAAACTAACACGCAGACTTTCTCTTAAACAAGCGAAATGCGAACAAAGAATGTATTTTCTCACTTCAACATGAAAAAAAACGAGACCGTTAGTAACATCATATGAAGGAACTTGTTAATGTCGGAAAGTACCTGCTGCTCTTTTGTTTCATCAAGTCATTGTTTCGATGTTGTTGAAGAGGTAAATGTGGAATTTAAAATCCTTAGGCAACGTTATCAAATGGATCACATAGAGTTTTGAAAACTGTCATATTGTATACATACTTTATATAACATACAAGTGAATGTTCTCTAAGCCTATAAGTTGTTGTTCTCTGAAATTGTAAAAACCGTCAATTTTCCACTTCTTCTATAGGTTCGTTTAGGATCAAGATCCTACGAAGCATGATTGGTATGAACCAGAAGGTCGTAGTTTTCACAATTAAAAAAACGCCTTAGGCAAACTTTGCGTGAAACTGGTTTCGAATAAATGGATATGACATGTTGCATTCCGTCAGTTGCATTGTTTCGCAAACAAGAAAGAAAATCTAGATAATTTGGCAGATACTTGGAAAAGAAGCGTCTTCGGCAGTGTAAGACTGTAGACCAAACTCAGTTTCACCTGTCCATTCGCACCATTAAAGCAGAACGAAATGTAACTTCTTTTGCATTCCATGCCTGTTTATGTGATCGTCTTCAGAATGCGTCTAGTGTTATTACTCCTTTTGCTGTCCTCGACCGTTTTTTCTTGGAGAAGTCGGAGGCTGCGAAGGCAATTTCTTTCATCTCAACATGTTCAAGTAAGTACGCATTTGATGAATATGAGTTTTATATTTTCTTCGTATTGCCGTTTGTATGTGACACATTGCAATTTATTTTTAGGTACATTCCATTGACTCTGGCGTAACAGTCGATGGAACGGTAACTGTAGAATCTGGGGAAAATCGAATCGACTTTGACGAAATGTGATTGTTTTCGTTTATGACAAAATATATGATACATTTAGGTATATGAATGGTTCACTTTGGTCGGATCATTCATTACTCAATTTCGACAATCAGGACACTTTCTCCAAAGTGTCAGCGGACAACTCCGAAGCACTGTTGAATCTCCAAGGTCACATACAAGTGCACAGTCAAGGACTCAAAGGGGACGTAAGTAATTAGAACATTCCTATTAAACATTCCAAGTTACGAGAAAAGTCAACAGATTTCAACCCGACCACTTTGAGCATTATGAATTTGAAAAGTCAGGTCTCATAGAATTTCCGGCTCTTACGTGCACACTCAATTTTATGTAAACTACTAGCATATTATACAAATGGTTGAATGAGCCAGCCATCAGTTTCAATCATTTCGCAAAAATGAGCCAAATATGCATACGATTGCAAGAATAAAATGTATCATTCGTATCAACCTTTTTTTCAATGCTCAATGTGTTTCAGTAAGCGCAATATTAAAAAGTTATTTCCAAACCTCAAAACATCAGCCAATGCTTACATAGTTTCTAGAAACAAATTGAAAAAAAAATGACAACATAAATTTTAAAAACTGACAAAATGATAAAATATAAAATGTTTCTATTCAGTTCTTTGTGCACACGAACCGATCGACCGACGGACACAGTGCCATCGACCACCATATTTTCGGGGCCGCTAATTTTTCTTTCGACGACGGCGTAATGAAAGTGCAGGTGCGGATTGTTGTTTCGATTTGCGCAACAAGTGGTTCAGGGAGTACAAGGAAAACGTGTGGGAATGGAAGCCCAAACATGGGACCGCGACATAGAACGAACAATAACACTTGAAGCATCCACACTACCCAGTGGAGAACGAGAGCTCAGACTAGAAGGTAAAGGAAGCATAATACAAACATGTTTTTTTTTGTTTCAGCTAACGGGAAACCATACCACGCTGTTATTTGTTTTGAAGGAGCAGTGGTTTATTTCCAATACGCTGGGAAATACATCAAACTCGATCCTTCCTATAGATTTATTGAGATCTCAACGGATAAGTACACCGTCACCGTTAAGACGGAAAATGCCCCATTTCATGTAATAATTGTGTTTATTTTCAATAAGCTTTTTGTTTCAGGTAACATTGTCCAAAAATGAAATAGTGATACTGCTTCCAAAAGAAAACTCCCGAGTCTGTGTCTACCCTGACGGTGTGGCGGTGCAATCCACTCAATTAACCAAGAGAGTAACTCATTAAATGAAACAAAGATAATTTTGTTGGACTCACATCGACCGAAATGGAGGACGGATGACCATCGGAGGAAAACCAGTTGCGGCAGATGGAGTTATGGTAAAATCTTTTGATGACTTGAAAAAATGATTTCTTTAGATCACCGCTTTGAATACAGATTTGGATATGAGCAATGGAGGAAAAGTAAATTCCAACACGCAGAATTCCTTCCTCATGATTGAGAGCAATATTCAGCCGGTAAGATAACAAATTTTTTCTGTTAAATTGGAAATGTGATAATTGTTGGCTTCCTCAAAGATGGGCTGGTAAAATCTTTAAATGACTTGGAAAAATCACCTAGGCTTTGACAAGTTCTGAAATTTTGGGGTGCACTTCAAAATTTACACAAATCCTTGAACAAGAGCAAAAAGCATTATTATTCAACAACAGCTTTTGACCCGAGCTTCACTTGCTTAGAAAAAAACAAAACTGAATTAGTCGTGGCTACAACATTTTGCACAAGATTTTTGGAACTCTTACATTTTACCTACCGCAACAACCTATGTCAACGCCCTAAGGACCTCAGAATCACTGCTTGATGGGATCCTTAAACTGAAAAAGAGCCAAAAATGGGGCAAAAATGACAGAAAAACCAACAAAGATGAATTCTTACAAACATAAATCGTAATTCAGGTTGGTCTAACTGCTCGGCACCATAACTTGAAAATCAACGACGGAATCCCTCACATTACAATTGACCCTGGCTTGTCAATTGTGGAAATTCAAACAAACCACGGAGTGTTCTCTCTGCAAAGCCTCATGGCACCTTTCCGACCGAGAGTTGATAAATTTGTGGATATCGGCCCTTTCCGTGTTATGACTTCTCAGTCATCGTCATACGGACCACCTAGGAATATTCCTCCCCCGCCGGCATTCCCACCTCCAAATATGCTACCCCCTCCTATTTCGTTCCAGGAACAGGGTCCTCCTCCGATTCCGGAACCGGCTCCACCACCACCTCACGCGTTAGGAGCTTTTGGAGGCGTTGTGCCTTTGGGTCCACCACCACTACCGTTTAATGGAGTTCATCATGGAATGCCAGCATTTGCCGCTGATCTACCACCCGTACTTGGAGGAAGTTCAGTCAAGACAACGACAGTTCTGGAGAAGATGACAAACATCACAACGGTTAGTTCTACTCACGAAGGAGCCAAGAAGAAGGGAATTAAAGTCGACCCAATGCTTGCTCTGGCAATGGCTGCAGACCTGGCTCCAGTTATCAGACCTGATGTTAAAGTTACAAGTAAGGTTTCGATTTTGCTATTTGGTTATCAGAAGGTTTAGGTACTACGGAAGCACCAACTACAACAACTGCAAAAGGAAATTCTTTGAGTAGCTTGAAAAATGTTACTACTGTGATGGAACAACAGAATATTAGTACAACAAAAACTAACAAACCGAAAGTCGTAGTGGATCCACTACTATTAAAGGCTATGGCAGCTGACCTTCCTCCACCTATCCTGTCGCAAGTTACAAATAATAGGCAAAACAACAGTTAGTTTTGCCCCTTATACTAACACAATCCTTTTAGGTGCTAATGGCATATCAGCTTTCGCACCAATGACTCTCTTGAACCCTACAATACCGAAGCCAACATTGAGAGCCCTTGATGATACAAACACTACATCAGTTTTTGAGAAGCAAACAAATACCACAACTATTCATTCACCGGAACAACTGTCACAAATTCCTCAAAATGTTACAAAGGAAATCGAAAACATAGGTTTGTTCTGTCTGTAGCAATTATTTCGTTTTACTTTTACAGCAGCAGATAAATTCTCCGCGCATCTAGGAGGCGATAGGAGCAATGGGTCATCGACTGATTTTGATAATAAGCAAATCAAAGGAAGTTTTTCAAAGATAGCTTCAGTTTCGGAAAAACTGACAAACATCACCAATGTAACCTCAGCTGATCAAGGGCAGTTGCGCTTAAACGACGCACGAAGGACAGGTAACGACAATCTTTTGAACATAGCTAAATCTTACCGTTTTTAGAAGATAGCTCCACTGGGAATGCAGAAGGTCGTTCAAAAACATGGGAAACGGCTGACAACATTCTTGGTGGCTTTAACGCATCGAGTTCCTTCACAAACACGGCAAAGGAAAACGAAGGTCATAAAGTGATGCAGTTGTCACATGGTACGTAGTTTCAATGCCCAGTCATGTTTTACCATCTCAAATCTTCACACAAGGCTCTAAAAACAAGATACGTTTCAGATAGTGCACAATCTGCGCCTAGTGGAAATAATGCAACATTAGCAAGTGATTCAGCAGGGTCCAGACAATCTGGAGGATCCTCTGTGAAGACGACTACCATTGTTGAAAAGACAACCAATATTACTGAAGTTAACACCATGCTAGATGCAATGCAGCGAATGAAGAAAGGACTCCTAGCTGCTGACTTAGCCCCAGCCACCACTTCTACCACCCCTCAGATCATAACAACTCTGCTCACAACCACGACTACTACCCCAACTACGACGACAGCCACAACAACAACAACTACTACTACAACAACTACTACAACAACACAATCTACAACAACCACAACTGCTGATCCATTGGAAGAGCTGAAAAAACTTCGGGAGGAGATGATAAAGATGAAGCAGATTCGAGAATGGGAAGAACGAGAGGTTGTTTAGTATTTGACTTAGGATTAATTTGCTTTAGGTGTCACAAGGCGGTGACGGAGACGAGCACGTAGAAGAATTCACTTTTCCCAATGGAACCACAGTCCACCGAGTTGTGAAAACAAGAAGACGAATCACTACTACAGTAACTCACAAACACAGGGCACGTTATGCTGCAATTTTCAATCATATTTGTTTAAGGAAGAAGTGAATGACACAAGTACTAGCCACAACGGCACAGCCGTGGTTAGTCGAAGAAAACTAATTAACAGTGTATTTTCTTTTAGGTAGCTTCAGAAGGTGTTGATCTGTCAAAAGCCAACTTCACATTAGCTACGCCTTCGACAACTACTCCTCCTCCTGTGGATGACGAATTCTTCAGAACTGATACGCCTCCACGACAAACGCTGTTCCCCGGAGGACTGAAGGGATTCAGAGTTGGAAAAGTGACATTAGCTCCAATTAGAAAAACTTCCTTCACAAGAACATTCCAAGTTCCAGTGGGTGCATAAAAAGATTAACGCAATAAATAAATAAATATCACCATGCTGCGTATTACCTGTATTAAAAATCGTAAGAATTAAATGTTTTCTTGTGGGATTTTTATTTACGAACCCTATTGTTTTTAGGTTAGAACTGTAGCAGATCTGTAATAACTGTATTGCCATATACGCTGTATTAGATCTGACATTGCCATTAAATCATTGAAAAAAAAATGCACAGGTTTGTTTAGTCTTTAAAGTTTGCTTGTGATTCTTTGATCTGATCTATGAACCTTGAGCTTGACAACACAACTAAATCATTCTCGGGTCCTTTACCTGGGACCCATTTAGTCTAATGGGAGGATAAATTTATGGACCCAGTCCGTATTTCCGCAAGGCAAACGATTCATTTCACAGTTTTTTTTCCATGTGTCGTATAGTCATTTAAAGTTTAACGAACTTGTGCTATAAATATCATTGGAATAATGACCAATTGTACATCAATGACTACTCGTCCTAACATCCAAATTGCTTTGTTTTCTCCAACACTGAATCTGAGATCTTTCGAATCGAATTTACGAACACCAGCTGAGAACAGCAGCTTTTTATCTGCATTGATTATAATCTTCCCTGTCCTTTGGATCTGACGAGCTGCTGGTTGACATGTCCTGTGTGCAACCTCAAACAAATCTTTTTGTTGAAACGTGCCCAATAGCAGATCTTTTTGTCTCAGTTTTCTTACCAGTAGAATAAGATACACCTTTCTGGCTTAGTTTTCATCAGAAACTGATTAATGTGTGCCGAGGTCCGTCGCCGGCGTATAACTACCGGAAGGTGTGTGTCCGACCTCTAGAATTGCTCCCTCGTGCCGAAACGACCGCCTTCTGCAAGTTACACGTGCTCAATTTGAATGTCTTCTCAGCAGCTGCTAAAAAAGTTTGCATTTGAGGGTTGCCCCAATCACAAATGGTGTAATAATATTGGATGTCCAGGATGTCCTCTTCTCTCTAAACCCATGCTCAAGAATTCTCGAAATTGAGATTTAGCTTTCCGTTATTCTATATAGACTCTTGTTTCAGTAATTCTTGTTAAAAGTTGTTGAAGATGTTAAATACTCCAACCCAGGTAAGGTTTCAGAAAAACGTTTTCATTTTTCATCGGTTGCAGAGTACAGAGGAAAAGGATGTCCTCACAGAGTGCATGATCGAATTGGCCCAAAAAGAGCCTTGCTACAGCCCAGGAGACACTTTGGCAGGGAAAGTGAACATCAAGATCAGCCATGGTTTTCTGATGATAGCCAATTTACGCGTAACACTGAAAGGAATCGGAAAGATTGCAATAAGAGGCAAGGTTAGTATTCATACAGGCTTCTAGTTTACAGTTGAACATTAAAAAAAGCCTTTGTACTTAGAAACGGCAAGCGTTAACAAAACGTATAGTAGACCTATTCCGATGTTGGCAAACATATCCTTTTCACAGGGTAATTTTGGTGTTGAGTATTGAACTTAATAAACAAATAAGTAATACCTGGTTTTTTTTAACATTTCTGGATCAAAATGGCTAAACTGAGTCATGAAAGGAGACTGACAGATAGTTTGGGGGCTGGATTAACACGATGACGATCAATATTTCGGTTT